>VKOC01000004.1:32285236-32317042 GCA_009364415.1 Spea multiplicata
CCTAATAGTATGCTCAGGACACCTGAATTGATAAACTTGGAGGGGAGTTTCCATCACTTTACCTAATTTTGTGAGGATTCAGAAAAAACAATATATAGTTTACATGGGTACCCTATTCACAGGAACAGAGAATAATCGCTAAACCGACATACCCCAAAAATGGCAAAATTGCTCTGGGCTTTGAGGTACCAAAAACCCCTGGGATTGAAGGGGTTAATATATTTAAACTTTTTTGTTGTTGTGGCATTTAAAGGTTCAAAGTTATCCCAATATAACCCTTGTGCAATACTGTATGCTGGGTCCAGATCCTCCAAAAGTGTAACAAAAGAGGTCTAATATACTAAAGGTGTGTGTGTGTGTGTCTGGCCTGGCTTAGTATAGTCAATTATTATGTCACATGCCACGTGGCCAAAGCCATGGCCTTGAAGAAGTAGCCAAATAGCTTATAATATACTACATACGCATTACATTCTTAATTGGGTTTCACTTATTTCCTTTTTTGAGGTACACACAAAAATATCATCACCTCCTCCCATTCCCGCCTATAGGACTTCTCTCGCGCAGCACCAACCCTCTGGAGCTCTCTTCCCCGTACTGTCCAACTCTACCCTCTTTCAAACGCGCACTCAAAACTTTTCTCTTCAGGGACGCCTACCACTGACATAAACATCAAAACTTCTCTCTCACAAACTTACAACCCTTATCTCTCTACATTAACGTCATTCACTACCACACAATCCTCCCCTCCTGTAAGTTCCTGCGGGAACAGGGCCTTTCATTCTTCCTGCATCTGTATGTCAATTGCTGTATTGTACTTGTCGTTATCTGTAACATTTTCTTTTTGTAATAAAGTATAATAATAATCAGAACTATTACATCTAGCAGAAATTCTATTGCTACCTTGGCATACCCACTTTTAAGAACTAATTATGTTTTCTTGAAAAAGAAAACTATTACTGTTTCTAAGGAGCTCCCTCTGCAGTACTGAAACTTTATTAATACAAACATATCAACTAACATAAAAACAGATAAATAGTGCTAGTGAATTTGATGCAATAGTAAAGCAACAAATGTATTTCGGAATTTGGTTTAATAGGCATGTATCTATCCATCGCAGACTTCAGTCTCCCTGGTGCAATGTATTTGCTCAATTTGTAAGATTTTATAGTAAGTCAATACTAGTTTGGTGAATTTCCTATCCAGTTGATGAAAAGTGTTAAGTTGCTGGTGTCAGCTAACATTTAATCAGTATTTAATAGTCACACCTTGAGCGTTTAATTATATTGAGGCCCCATTGTTTTTATAGCAATGGATCAGATGTGATTTGTTCCTTTGATACAGTGGCATAGAGCAATACAAATGCTCCTTTAACTCCTTAAGGACAAAGCAGTTTTTTTAATTTTTGTACTCTATGTGACAATGGCCTTTTTTAACATTTCTGCAGTGTTTGTGTCTGGGTCTGTAATTTCATTGTTTCTCATTTACTGTACCCACAGATATTTTTTAGGATAAGAAGGGCTTTGTTTGGATACCATTATTTACTAAGAATATTGTGTGATGTACTATAACAAAAAATAATAAAATATGATGAAACATTGAAACCCCCAGCTTTTCTAACTTTTATTTGAAAAATGTTTTACCCATCAATAAAAAATAATGAAAACACCTAATGAATATTTTCTAATATTTGTCCAGAGCTTAGAAATACCCAATGTTTTTATGTTTTTTGTTTTTGTTTGCAAGTTATAGGGCAATAAAATAGTGTATTATTTCTTTTTCAAATCTGGTCATCCTTAGCCCATGTCCTATATAGGGCATGTTTGAAGCTTGCCTACTAACCCCTTGACAACAATTGACATGCCAGACAAGTCAAGGAAATTCTTGCAGTTCATGACAATTGACATTCTTGGCACATCATGGGGTTAAACACATCTTTGAAAGCGAGGGACAATCACTTTCTTCGCTCAAACAGTGTTGCTGCAATGCAGCGATATTGAGGCATTCAGCGACACAGAAAAAAGTTACAGGAGCCATGTGTGGTGGCTTTCAGGAGCAATCACATTTGTCATGCTTAAAAAGATATTAAAACTGATAAACAATCGCCCCCAAAGCTTGATATTGAGGCATTACAGCGACAAAAAAATAATCAGAAGCCTTGTAATCGCTCCTGGGAGTGATCACAAACATCATAGAGAGAGGCATGTTGCCTCTCACAAAATGGCGGCGCCTGGTACAAAGTAAAAGTGTTCCCACAGGGTCTGTCCAACCATGCAGGTCCACAGAGCCCAGCTTACAAATCACTATGTAATTATAATAAAATAAAACTTAAAATTTTAAATTAAAATAATAAAGAAAAATAAAATGAAAATTTTAAAATAAAGATTCCAGTGGTCTCACCATGACACCATAAAAAAATGTAAAAAAATAAAATAAAAATAATTTATTAGCAAGTCCTAAAATTGACAGTACCTTCCCAAAAAACATGACATTTCCAAATTGAAATATGCACATCTCCCAAATGTGACCTTTTAGCCATTAAACAAGATAAATCTATGCATGGGTGGTATCACTGTAATCAGGAGATGTTGCTGAACACATATTGGGGGTTGTTGGGAAGTGACATATACCAGGAGCTGTAAATCCATACCTGAAGTACAGTTTGTGGAAAAAAAATTACTCTTACACATTTCGGCAATGGCTGGTGGTAGAATTAGTGCATGGAAAGTATTAAAATACCAGCATTTGAAATGCTTTTGGGTGTCTCCTTTAAAAATATATGGTTTGAAGGGTAAATTTAACCCGTTCATGACAAAGGGTATTTTACAGCATAAAGACTGAAGCTTGTCTGTTTAACTATTAATTTTCTTTTTGCGTTTTAGTGTACCTGTCAAAAATTACATCCTTTCCTATTAAATCATATTCATGCTAATAAAGAGTAAAACATCGAAATGTGTTCGTCACGCCTCCACCTATTTTTCTCAGTTTTCAACATTTTGGTTAGAGATCCGGTCTTTATAGAACCTTCTGTGGAAGCTGTTAGAAGCTCTGTCGCTTTCCAAAGAAACCGCTAATAAATGTCACGCCCTATCCAGGCTGCGGAACTGCATGTCTTTTGTTTCCATTTCTGGATTTATGAATGTTCTGTCCTGAACTTCTGATTCCTTGATTCCAGTCTTGCTCTTTGCTTCAACTCTGTTTCCTTTATAAGGTGTGCCCCATCCGTGTGTTCTGTTTGTCTCATTCTTTAGTCTACAGGTATGTCTCTCTGATATGTGTATAGATTCACATTAGTACTTCCGTAGGCAGGCTTTAGCGTTAGGACCCACCGTCATTGGAGTACTTTGGTGTAGTGGTGGGCTAAGCATACTATGGCCATAAGATGTGACGGAATCTCCAATAGTTATCATATAGTCCTAGGCTAGTTCCTGTATTTATGTGTGTCAGTCTGTGATGTAACCTGTGGGGTGTCCTGTCCTGTATCCCCAGTAGAGGGGTATCCTGTCTTGAATCCCCGGTAAAGGGGTGTCGTGTCTTGAATCCCTGGTAGAGGGGTGTCTTGTCTTGAATCCCTGGTAGAGGGGTGTCCTGTCTTGAATCCCCGGTACAGAGGTGTCCTGTCCTGAATCCCTGGTAGAGGGGTGTCCTGTCCGGTTCATGTCAGATTTTGAGTATTCCTTGTCTTGTTCCGTTTTGCCCTGTATTGTGTATAACTTGTCTGGTTATGGTTCTTGCCTGGTCTCCCTGTCCCTTGCTCGCTATGTTTCTGCTATATACTCTGCTTAGCTTCCATACTCTCAGCCTGCAGCATCCTGCACATGATTCCAGTGCTATGGTTCTCATGCCTGCTCCAGGGTGCCTGGAGAATATCTCCAGGTTTTGTCATCATCCGCTGCTATGTCAGGGCGCTGGTATGTGGCTGCACAACCCTTGATGCCCACCGGGAGAGTGCTGTTGCCCTGCACCAGGCCCTGTCCAACTCCGCTACTGCACCGTAACTCCTGCACACAATCTTTGGGCACTCTGGGTCTTTACAGTCGTCTGTATGGACCCAGTTCCTGACACTAAGGTGTTTTTTATTTATTTATTTTCTTTCAAAAAAGAACAATGACTAATTTATACCTTTCTTAGCTCTGTGTTATTTCCCATAAAGCACTCTTTTTTATCAAAAAGTTTCCTTCCTTCTTCACCCCAGTACCTGAATTCTCTATTACCATTAACCACAAGATTATCTCTCCTATTAATCAGGCCCAAAGCCTTGGGGTAATCTTTGACTTAAACCTTTCCTTCATCCCTCACATTAAGTCCCTCGCAAGATCCTGCTGCTTGCAACTAAAAAAGATCCCTTTCATCAATTCCTCAGCCAAGAATCCACAAAAACTCTGGTCCATTCCCTCATCATTTCCCCAACTCAATCTTTACATTCTTCCCATGGGGAAAGGCTCTCCTCCTCAGTTATCACCTGTCAATTCTAGTTTTGTCATATCCCCTGAATATATGTATTTTAAGTGGTGTGTAAATATATATAAAAGATAATAAATAATAATAAAAAGCTAATAAAGGTAACACCTGATGCTAAATCACACTCAACCAAACCAAATATCTGGCAAGACCTTTCCTCTAATATTTAGCAACACATATGCACAAAATAATGAATGAATATGCCAGTGCTTTTGTCTGCTCTGCTTCTAGATGATTGCTTCATCCATTATAGATTGGGGAATGTACCTGTGATACCATCTACACACATATTAACACCATACCCCAATACACACACTAACATTATATGCTGAACACACACTCATGCTAATGCCATACTGTAACATACACAACACCATATACGCTAACGCCACTCTCTTATACACACATTATCCAACAACACACATGTACAGGGACTCGCTAACACTATACATATGTAAAATATACACTCAGTATTCCCACATACACACTGAATCTGGAACTGCTATACAGTAGACATACAGAATTTACACATACACACATTTAAATACAAAGAAACACTGACTCTAGGACTTATATACACACATACATACTGACACCACAGTATACACTCATAGACTGACTATATACATACACACTGACTCTGACACTACAATATATACACACACATACACGTTTACATACACTACTTGCCTCCTTTGAAGACCTGCTGTGCAACTGCTTATCTTTTTTGCCATAATGAATCTGGTACCCTATGATTTCCCGCAGGGCCACAGTGAAGCAAGTGTGGTGAGGTGCCCAGAGGGGTGCCATGGAGGCCTGGTACCTGGGGTTTGTCGAGTCCTGATTTAACCAATACTCATATCTAGTAACGACTTTGCCTCTTTGATTCCCTCTGGCTTTATTGTAAACAAAAACATGCCTGTTTTATCTCATTCCCAGTTTCTTACTTTCCTTGATTTCCAGGTAGACTCTCACTATGCCCCTGAGCAAATCTTAGCAAACATCAGACTTGCACACATTTTCTTCTTTACAAGCTAGTAAAATCTATAGGAAGTGTGGTTGCCTTAGCCCCAGGGTTCCTTTGAGTTCTTCTGTTTTGCAGGAGATTTCTTCTAAATTGACACATTTCTCAAGGTGCACATTGGGACAACTTAATCACCCCAGATCAGTCTGCTTACAGAGATGAGCATACTTGGCCAGAGACTGCTTCCTATATAAACCATATGGGATCCACAAGATCTTAACTTCTTTGCCAGAAGGCTTTTGGATTGACATTGGTCCCTGAAGCAAGACACACTTGCCAAATTTGCCCCAGGAGTAACTCAATGTGATTATAAAACTAGGGTGGGTGTTTCGCCCGTTTCCCGTCTCTCTTGTCGTTCTCCATCTTTCATTTCTCTTTCCGAGCTGTTGGTCTTTGACAATGCAGATGTTAAACTCCCTGCAGAATCTGATGTTGTTTGTGTTTCTTTGTTAAAAATATATATGGGACAAAAGTTTGCATGCAGAGGTTCTCTGGAAAACTTGCTAACTCCCAACTGTTTATAGACAGCAAAGCAATTCCTTAAAGCAAACAATGGTTGCAGATCATTGATTCCAGCAGACTTTAATTGCTTTCATTTTATTATATTCTCTGACATGGTAGACAGAATCTACCAATATATTAAAAAAAATGTATTTTGATTTTATCATAATTTCCCATAACATCAACATCTGGATTACCAAGAATATTTTGACAATAAGAATGATCAGAAATGTCTCTCTTTTCTGTATTATAAATATTATTCATACTCATATACATACATATATGAAGGTGTTAGTAATATACTATTTGCAGATACTCTTTAAGATCTGTTGGTGCTGGTGCTAATCTAAAGTCTAGATGTTGGCTATCTGGCATAACCTAGTATTCTGCCATTATCCATGGGCTCAGTTACTATACTTTCTTTGGAATAAGAATTATTTGGCTTTGTCCCTGATGCATGCTCAGCGCTCATTTAGGGTTTTGTATATAAAGAGTTCCTAAAGGTTATTTGAGGACACTGATAGGAACAGGGTACAATCAGGTATAGGTCCTGTATTTAAGTACACTAATCTATACAGTGCAGGATTGTAAATTGTATTCTTCATTAAATAAGTTGAATGTATCAATTTAATTGTGTTGTAAAATGTTCATATATCAGGATAGAAATTTGCTGGTGTAGCCATCCTTGTGTAAAGCCAATATCGTGAAATTTGAAACAATATATTTCATGTTACCCCTTGGATTTGCTACCCTTTTAATGCAATGTTCGGTACCAATGCCATGAATGCCTGAGAATGTAAGCGGTACCTAAACATTTGATGCAAGGGAAAGTTTAAAAAGTTGAATTTCACAACAGCAACCAAAGAAGTGTTTCAGCTTTTTTGCCATTCCTATTTTTATACTGTAACGGTATATTAATTTGTTGGCAATGTGCTCAGTGTTCAAATACAAACAACAAAATAATAAAACGTAATTGACATGCACAATGAAACATACAAATATTAAAATAAATATTTAAGCCAAACAAGCATAAACGGAAGCAGCAGCTCTTACTAACCTTCTTTGAGATAGTTCAATTTGAACTGATTACAAAGTAGGCATTTATTCAGCAAACATTTCCCTTTTGGAAGCGAGACGTGAATTTAGCCATGCTAATTAGCAGGGCCTGATTTTAACAACAGCCACCTAGTGCTGCTTAAATTATGTTAACATGACACTTCTAGGCCAAACTAAAACAATTAGAAGGCTGCAATATTTAAAATACATCTCTGTTATTCTCATTACTGGAACCCAATCGCCTGCTGTGGATGGCTTTTTTTTTTCTCAAGCAGCAATGTTCTGCCTGCATCTCTTTGGCAAGCATGAGTTCCACCACCAGTAGGACTTATCATGGTCACTGTCTAATCTGGTTGAGGCAAACTTCTAGATCTTACTGGAGCACTATATTTCTAGTTGTATTTTAAAATGACACCCCAGTAATCATATGCACTTTAGTGTCTCCCTTGCAAATAAATGTTCCCTTTCTTAATCCCCAATAAAGTAATTTAATATTTATTCTATTTTGGTAAGGCCGTCTGCGACATTATAGGGTCCCTTAATAATAATGCCGGGTTTGTAGCATTATATGATAATTCACAACACCACAGCTCACAGAATGTATCTTTGCTAGAAAAAAACTGTAAGGGAAACCTTTTCTTTTTATTATCACTCTTTGTGATACAAGATTGCTGAAATCCAACTTCCCACACAAATGTCATAAGGTCCGTGCTATGTTGAAAATCTGCTTCTTTCAGTCAAAAAATAAAATAGTTTTTGATATTATAGTACAAAATATGACATACAATGTGTCACGAAGGTGAACAACTGAAGGTCCTATATTTTTGCAACAAAATGGATTTTGTGGGTTTAAAACAATGAAAAAATTATTATATATATATAATATATATATATATATATATATATATATATCTATATCTATATCTATATTTGATGCAGTGTGCGGCATATGGTCTGAGCACTGACAGGCTGACCTCCCACCCCTTGAACCTCTGCAGCAATTTGGTCAACCATGGTGGCACCTGTCCTGTGAAACCGCTGTATGGTCTTGTCCACCGTGCTGCAGCTCAGCTTCAGGGTATTGGCAATCTTCTTATAGCCTAGGCCATTATTATGTAGAGCAACAATTCTTTTTTTCAGTCCTTTGCCATGATGTGCCATGCTGAACTTCTAGTGACCAGCATGAGAGAGTGTGAGAGCGATAACCCCAAATTTAACACACCTGCTCCCCATTCACACCCGAGACCTTGTAACACTAATGAGTCACATGACACTGGGGAGGGAAAATGGCTAATAGGGCCCAACTCAGACATTTCCACTTAGGGGTGTACTCACTTTTGTTGCCAGGGTTTAGACATTAATGGCTGTGTGTTGAGTTATTTTGAGGGGACAGCAAATTCACACTGTTATACAGGCTGTACGCCCACTACTTTGTAGCAGAATACACATTGTCTTGATTAGATTATCTCACAGACCTTAGTGTGCTGTGTAAACAGTTAGGAAATAATAAAATAATAAAATACATTTTTATTAATAAGACACAAAAGGATAACTCTTTACTAGGGCCCATAGTCTGTAGTAAGGAAGCTGGCACGGAGGCTTCCATGACATATATATGTCAGGAAGAATCATCTACATATAGACAGTCAGTTGTACATATCTAGGTACAGAAGTCAGTGGTACCCCGTATCATTTGATCCAGTGGTAAAACATGTATCTGTAGTTATGCAAGAATAATATCCACAAAAGCTATGCAGTTAGGTAAATACCATGAACCATAATCAACACGGAATGTGTGAGAACAAGAAAAAAGGGAGGGATCCAGTACCTGTACGCAACTAGGGTGAGCTGCATAACATGAGAGTGCCTTGAGTACACGACATCTATTAACAAATAAGCAACATAAGTACAACTATAGGCAACCATGCCCCGTCGAAGGGGTGTTAGTGGAAGGGGTGTTGTGATGCAAGCGATCTGTGTGGCATAGGTGACCCTGAGACTAGTGTTTTCCCCTTGCCGGAGAAAGGCCTATCTATCAGGTAACTGTTGTCCCGAGCAAAAGTAGAGGGAACGTATCCAGAAACCGGTCGCAACGGGCAACCGAATGAGGTTATCCAAAACCAACATAGCCCCCATTCCGTAGAATGAGGTATACAGAAGTAGTGCCAAATAGTATGACAAGGAAAATGACTTGCGTCTTTGGCGGAGCCCCCTGGCCAGGTATTTCCCTGGTTTATCTCCGTGTTCATAAAATAGGGCTTTTAGTTTAAGAAAGGACCTACGGGATTGAGCAACGAGCAGGGATGATAGTTCCTTCTGCAACGCCAATAGCGACTGAAAGTCATCTGCGGTGCCTAGGGCTTTGTGCGTTCTCTCAAGATCTGCAATTTTGGGATAAAGGTCTCGAAGTTTGGTCAAGTTAGCCTTCTTCCTATCAGCCCCTATTTTAATGAAATGGCCTCGAATTACGCATTTATGTGCTTCCCACACCAGCAATGGGGAAATGTCAGCAGTCCAATTCTCCAAAAAGTAATAAGAGAGTGCAGCCTTGGTGTCGGCTAGGACCACATCGTCGATCAGGAACGATTCGTTGAGTCTCCAAGTCGTGGATGTGAGACGTAATTAGTCCGAGGTGATAGACAATGCAAGGGGGTCATGGTCCGACCACGTAATGGAGCCATAGGAGGACCTGAGCACGCAGGGAAGATGGTAATAAGGTAGGTACAGGTAATCAATGCGAGAATATGTTGCCCTGGGCGCACAATAAAAGCTATAGTCCTGGTCACCAGGGTGGAGAGCTCTCCAACAATCCACTAATTGAAAGTCATGAAGGAGTGTTTTAATCTTTTGTAAGACATGTGGGGGCGAGCAGAAGCGGCCCGAGGACGTGTCCAATTTGGGTTCAAACGGCACATTGAAATCTCTTCCAAGAATTAGTATTCGCTCATGAAATGACTGCAACTTGTGTAGAATCCTGGAAAGACTATTGTGCAAGTAAAAATTTGCAAACGTGTATAATTGCCTCACAATGGTTCCTTTTACAAAAAGAGTCAGACAATTGTGCATGCTATGAAAACGGAGTGTGTTTGTCAAATAAGATAGCACTACCTCTCCCAATAGATGGAAGGGGACTCGGGCCGCACTAATAGACTAGAACGTCCACGGCGAGGGACAATGGACCGCCACAGCAGAAAGAAGACCAGGAAAAGCACTGATTAGATTATGGTATAATAAACCAATAAACAGGGTAGGGGAGGTCACAGCCTCCCCCGACCACTTATCAAAAGAACTTGCAGCCATAAATCAAGCCATATTATAGCAACAGGACAATTAAACACATGAGATCACCTGCCCAGGACCAAACAGAACTAGAAAACTTAGAACACAGGCCCACAGCAGCGTTCACCGCACGCACTACCAACCCCCTGACCGTAAAACAGAACACCTCCTCCCCACAAGTACGCGGTCCGAGAGCTGAAGATAGGAGCGGAGACCGGTGCAGTCCGAAACACCGGGAAGGTCTCCCCCGATGTACGTGGCAGAGGAATCCCACGTGAGCCCCTCCAGTCGAGAGTCCCGGGGACCAATAAACCAGAGCACAAGGGTCGTGAGCAAGGTAACATATCCCAGTCAAGCCAAGGAGAAAGGCAGCAGGTGTGGGTGCTAGACACGGGTGAGACACAGGATTATGGCATCTCCGGGGAATCTACATGGGAACCAGGGCCTGTAAGCCAGGATGGTGGACCACGGCCACGGCCAGTGCTAGCGGCAAAGAGTCAAAACATGAGGTGACCAGAACATGGCTACTCACTGCGTGAAGTTGTGATTATTCCTCAATCTCTCTCACCCGGGTTAATGTACCAGCCCACTCGGTATGCGCTGCCGCAGGAGCACTTGGTATGGAGCATCCTCGGGGGACCTCGGGTAAGTTGGCGCAACGGTCCACCAGAGGTACCGGCCACAGTCTGAGGGTCAGGCAGGCTCCAATCCGAAACGACCATCTCAGGGAGGTCCAGCTTCTCTAGGAAGGTAGGTAGCTCATGGAAGAACCGCAGAATTTTAGTGGAGTCATTGAGTCTAACTTTAAGGCAAAAGGGGAATCCCCAACTGTAATGTAGGCCTCGACATCTCACCTCAGCCGTCAGAGGAGTTTGTAAGGAAATTTCCTGCCCCTCGAATGACCAGGTGCCCACCTCTCTACCTCGCCTCAGGATGGATTCCTTGAGCTGAAAGTCTCCTATCCTACAGATGATGTCTCGAGGTGGTGCCGATGCCGGGTCTCTAGGCCTCAGGACTCTATGTGCCCTGTCCATCTGAATCCAAGTGTCTGCAGGCCTGCCCAGCAACGCGTTGAAGATGCAGGTAAGTACACCAAATACATCCTCTGGTTCCGAGGACTCTCACATTGTGCCTCCGGCTACGATTGTCGAGGTCTTCTATGCAGCGTCTGTAATCCGCCAGGTGTCTTACATGCTGTGAGGCACTTTTGCAACATGAGAAAGTTTCTTGGCCTGCAGGACCGAGTCTCACTCCTGCTCTGCAACCATGTTGTTCTAGTCCCGCAAGGTCTGTCCGCAGAGTGGCGATTTCAGCTTTCAACGTTTCTTTAAGCTCCAAGATCAGGTTACTAAAGTCCACTTTCCACGGTGCAGAGGAAAAAAGCTGATGGACCATGTTGTGCCCACACAGGGTAGCGGATGCGTCTTGCAACGATGAGGCAGCCCGTCCCTCCTCGTCTGCACCATCAGAGCCCGAGGGGGAAGAGGCCCCCAAGGCCCCTGGATCCTGTGAGCTGAGCTCTCTCAGGGTATGAAAATAGTCCCCTAAAGATGACGAAACTGGCTTCCCCTTGTCTTAGGGTCACGCTCCCCCTTTCTGCTTCTGCCCATGGTCGTGGATGGCTTCAGATTGCTCAAAGGTAAGTCGGGGGGGAAGACGGAGCTCACATCTCAAGCAGCCATCTTCCTCGGCGGTCGGCCAATTACTCAGATATGTTTTTATATATATATATATATATATATATATATATATATATATCTCAAATTACAGATGGAATAAGTATCTTGTGATAATACCTTTTTTATTGGACTAACAGAATTTTGGAATGACAAGCTTACACATTTAAAACATTTCTGAGCAAAACGACACATAGAATTCAATGTTGTGTGGCGGGGGAGGGGAGGGGGGGTTACTACCCAGATCCGATAAGGGAGGGTGAGATGTTGTAAAAGTATGTGTCCCTCCAGAGGGTCATAAAGAGCTCCCGAAAGCTTGTCATTCCAAAATTCTGTTAGTCCAATAAAAAGGTATTATCACAAGATACTTATTCCATCTGTTATCTGATATTGACGCCACTGGACTAATACGGCTACAACCTCTAACCTATATATACTCATTACTACTTTGAACACCATAGCAAGGATCTGAAGGCTATTTTTATACGGGTCTATGCACAGCTTTTGCAAGCAGTCGCCAAGGAAACCAAAAACATTTTTCAGGTCAGCACCATTTTAATATTGCCAACATACTTTAACAATAAAAGACATGAAGGTAAACTGCAAAACTAAATTCAACAATTCAACATATTTTCAATAAAGCATGTGTTTTGCATATCTTCGACATGTCCATGTCATCAGTCTATTAAAAGAATAATATTAGTTTTAAAGAAATATTCTACAGTGGACATTTACAATATCTCTCAATAATTTGTTAAGAAAAAGTTAGAGTCGTTCTCTTAGGGAGCATTCAAGACTGAAGTGTGCTCAGAAAACCAATGGGAGAGTCAAGGAAATGCATTCTAGCAATATAACCGTTGTAGACCCTGTAGGAGTATCATGGTTTGGAGTCTAAGTCCAAACAGCCTCAGATAGTTGAGAGTAAGAGGGGAAGTGATGGCTACATGCCATTCTCCCCGCCAAGAGCAGGCTAAAGTGACCCAGGAACCAGGGGGACAGGGTTTTATTCGAAGACTCTGGGTCAAAACTGCCAGGTATGCATTTATAGTAGTTCATGTAGAAAGATTATATCAGCATATACGCAACTCCTGTTTAAAATCACATTGACCAGTATTACCCATATACTGGTTAAGCATAAATGCTTGTTGATCGACACATATCAAAGATAGCAGGATTTATCATGGTGTAGAAGGCTCACAATTCTAGGACAATTTGCCATGGTTACAGTTCAGGCCTGCCACTAACCCTAAAGAAAAAGAAAACAATTGTGTCTACAACTCTATTGCATTGAGGTGGCAGAGAGGACAGTGTCAGTGGAGGTAAGTCATGGGAGGTAGCTGGGGCACCCTAGCTGATACTCATAATTTACCTTTGCTGCCACGGTCATCTGTTCGAAATCTCAGAATAGGGCATCCCTCTGACTCATCACTATGTCTTTTTTAAGGAACTACTGTGATGATTACACAGATATGGGAACATTACACATTTCAATACAGATATGAACATGTGGACTTTGGATAAAGAGTATTTTACTTGAATAAGGACACTTCATATCATGATAACATATACTGTGAAACTTTTACAGGAACTAAATGTTTAAAAACTTACAACAAAACACCTGCCAGTATATTAGAAATGCACTCACAATAAAATTTCTCTTTAGGGAGCTTTACATATAAAACAGCACATTGTGTAGCATACTAATAATGTTCTTTTGGGAAAGTTAAACATTTTCTAGATATAAGTGGCCTCCCACGCTCATGGTAAAATAGACAATTTGAATAAAATAAGGATACCAATATATGGACTAAAATCTGGAAAACAGAAGTAAGAAACTATTTTTAAATCCCATACCATGTGAAATTGTTAGTGCCTGTTTATGTTTTATTGCCAATATGCAGTCCTGTAAGGGTACGAGAATAACATTTTAACAGTAAATATTGCAAGCAGACACGAAACTGAGTTGTATGAAAACAACAGATAAATATTATTAAAAGCAAAATACAGGACAACACAGCATTATTTTTGGCATAGGGTTATAATTAATAATGAAACAGAAATTCACTCTATTAAGTACATTCACTTATCTATTTATTAATTGTAACAAACTCTAAATAATTATGATTTAATATTATTTGTTTAAAAAAATCATTTGCCTTGTCCTGCTCTTCTATTAAAAAAAAAAAGAAAGGCTTACAACAAATCAATATTAAGAGGAATATTAAATTTGTCACTATTCATTTGAATTGATGTCTAGATAAATGAATATTCCTCAAACAAGCAAGCACCACTAGAAACAGAATTTCCATGTCCAAGCATATCAACCCTTCTAGTAAGTATCTCTAACAGCCAATATTATAATATATGCATGATTCTCATTCTTCATTTCATTATTTTCCTTGTGATTAATGAACCCTTGTAAACTGGTACATGCAGTACATTTTTTATACAATGTCAAAAGGGTATATGATTTTACAAAAAATGTTATATCACACTGGCAATTTAACAACAGATGTGGTCTATGCTATTATGGAAATATAGTCCTTCAAGAATGTGTTCAATCTGAGCTGCTGATGGTAAACACATAGGGCATTTCATTCCGGCACTCAAGGGTTTTAATCTACTGCCATAGTCTACCAAAACATATCATAAATAGAGTGAAGGTCTTTTTTCTGTGATTCATTACAGCAATTTTGAAGAGTGCCATATCTGCCCAGTAGATTTAGCAGACCATCTCTATGTTATCACCAGCATCAGAACAAGGTTACTTAGCTTTTAAAGTTGAACACACTACTACCCATTTATTTTTGTTTGTAACACAAATTACTCGTAGTCCTTCACTTATCAAAGTTTAGTTTCTCCTCTTTTAACCTTGAAACACATCTTCACAGAAATGTGTATTTTGAAACCCAAAAAATAAGGGATACAAACATTTAGCTATATGATGAAAAAAAGGTTGCACTACAAATCATTGTAACCCTTGACAGAAACCATGAAAGAGGGAGTAGTCAATCCGGCCACCTTTCTTATGCAGCAGTATGCACTATAGGTGAATGTAATCGGTGGTAGCTCTGGAATCATAGTTTGTTTAGGACACAAAGGCTTTTGGACTAGCAAAGAATGGTAGAATTTTGGCTTTCTTTGAGATTGAGCATATTATATGCAGATATGCATATTAAATGGCTTATATCTGCATTATGCCTTGGATATACAAAATGCTTCCTTGTTTTAAGAATACATAGATACTTTTAAGAGACCAATTTGAAATTACATTTTCAGTTATTTAGCTTTTATAATTAAACTCACAAAGTCAAGATAGCAAATTAAGCATTGCACGATACTGACATTGACTTTTGAATGACTTCAAACATGTAGTGTTTTACCTTGAAACTCCTGTGTTCTCAGCAGAAAATCTAAATGATGTTATGCTTAATCACTTAAAGGAAGAGTCATGCCATTTTTTAATATAACTTATCTCTTTTCTTATAAGTTAACATTGCCATGGCCTCCATATCCATGCAGAGTGGTATAACACATCAGCCAATACAGCAAGCTAGCTAGCCAATGGCAAGGAAGAAGAATAGTGGCTATGTTTAATCCTGGCTACTAGGAGAAAATGCATGTTGAATAAGCAAAAACACATTCCAAGTACCTGGACCCATGTGTGCTAAGGTCTAGCTAGGTTAGTGGGCAGTCGATCAATGCTTATGCTCATTTGAAATGTAATCATTGATTATTAACTAATAACTTTTTGGTCAGGTTAAAATGATTTGCTCTTCATAAATTGTGTGGCATATACAACAAGTTATAGGAACATCATTTGCTGGACGGCAGAGGGAAATCAGAGGTATTTCCCATTAAAAGCATGTGCGACGCATATTTATAAATTGCCATTAGTTGCATGTACTCTTAAACAGTTTCATAAAATGTTGTACACACATGCCAATTACTATGTTTTACAAAAATAGTAGACTTGGGCGCTGGTGAAATCTTCATGTTCGTCTTTGTCTTGGGGATTCGCCGGTTCCCGTGTTTGTTTCGGACAAATATTCACGTTCTTCGGATTTGTGTTTCTCTTTGTTTTCTGCCGGTTTTCTACCCTAAGTCTTCTGCAGTATAGCAGGGGTTAATATGGCTGTAGGATAGAGCCAGGATTTAAAGGTCTGTAAGAATGATTCTACTGGTTGCCGCAGGGGGATCATCTGGCATCAACCAATGAAGGGCAGCTGCAACATTCGTGTTCGTTTTCATGTTCTCCCAAATACAAATGCACAAGTCTTACATATAGTATCACAATCAAATATATGTGAACCAATTAATGTATTAAGAAAAAATGGACAACATAATGTAATGACATGGAAATAAATACATTTACAAAGTCCTTACTCGTGCTGTGTGGATTAAACATGAAACAGATCCACATCCCTCAAAGCTATATATTGAAAACCAGCTTTATCTTAGCCTACACCTGAGCTGTTCTGGTTATCTTATTGTCTCAACCGATACTGATTAGTTCTTCACATGTCCACAGCAGGATTTCTTCATGTTTCTCTGTTAATGTGATCTTACTTTTTTCATTAAAATTGGACAATGATCATTCGAGGCTCGTTTGTACAAGGTCCTCACAACCATAATCTTTTAAGTAGTTCCACATGGCTGTGTAACATTTTGTCTTGTATGTGACTTCTAGAAGAACTACCAATTTCATTTACAACTTCTAAAACATGCATCAGTAAATTCTCTGTGACTTTTGCAGAAAATAGGGTGATAAATTCTACAAGCTGCTGTCACACGCATGATTTATTGATCTCTTTACTATGGCATGCAAAACTAATAAAGAAGCATATTGCCTCAGTCAAAATACATAAAATGAATGAACAGACAAAAAAGGTGGTGGAAATGTGTTTGTAATTAAATAACCGAACAATTACAACTGTTGACCAAATATCTTTATGAATGGAAATTAGTTTTTGATTGTGGGCCATCTGTGTTCTACTAGGCTTGTTGATCAAATTACTTTTAACTAGCACAATTACAAGAAACAAAACTGAAGCATTAAAACGCAATTTACACCAAAACATATTGCATAAAATCTCCAACTGTGAGAGAACCACATATTAGGAAGTCTGCATCTGAACTTGTTAGCACAAATGAAGACATGCTATTTTGGTTTGTTTTCTTTTAGTAAATATTACGTGTCTATTTATAAAATTCTTAATCTAAATTTCAACATGAATATATTTGGCATAGTTACACTATTTATATAACTGTTATATAGTAAGGTTACTAAGGTTTAGTACAATAAACAATATCTGATTTATAAAAGGCAATTAAAACATTAGGAATAGTCCTTGTCTGACCCATCTAGTATGAAACCCTAGTGGATATTCGTAGTTATGGTATATCATGCTATTAATATATTTGGAAGTGTAGGAATTCTTAAAATGCCAGCTTCTTTTTTGAACAATCCACAATCCAATCCAAAAAGTGTCAGAAAAAAACAAGCACGGTGCAGGATATAGCTATAGAAGCTGGGTTGTAATGCTATTAGTTGCAACATACTCACCGCAAACGTGGTCGTGGCGGGGACTGATTAAGGTCTGAGTATTTACAAAAAATGGGCAGAATGTTTCTTAACATGCATGATAGCACTGCAACTTTTCAAATCCCACACCTCTCTCACGCTCATGGTGTTCCTTAAAACTCTATTGGTTTTAAGAATCCCTAAAGCTTTTATATGTTTGGAGACCAAGATATACTTTAAACTTGAATCTACATTCTTTGATCTGTTGAAGAACTTATGTTCCATTTATAATCAAAGAAATGAAAGTAGATATTTTTATCTTTCTTATCGAGAGCAGAATAGGCATTATTGAAATTGAATGTGGTATTTCTTTCTTATAAGTTATTAAATATGTGATGAGTATATAGGCTGACACATAAACGCAGAAAGAACTGCAGATGAATCTTCAGTTTTTTCTGCTGCTGAAACATGGAATTGCACTTTATACACAATTGTCTATATTAATGTAAACAAACACTGGAACACAACGTATTGATCTATACACACGGTACAATTAAATTTCTTAATTTAAAAATTCATATCACAATATAAAAGGAGAACACGTGTTGGCATCCATATCTTGGTTATTCCTATCAGGTTCTAGTTTTGGAGTAGTTATTCTTATTATAACTGGGTGAGTCGGTTCAGCTCATGAAGAGAAAAGTATAAGCCAGAGCTGACTGAAACTCCTCCTTGTAAATTTTTTCATCCTGAAGTTGCAACTTTCCTTTTTTGGCTTGGCTTGGGCTGCTCAACAGCCAACTCTTCCATTATTGTTAATCAACGTTGTGTGGAAAAGAAAGTACACCCTCTTTACATTCTATGGTTTTATAAATCAAGACATCCAGACTGGGCCATTGCAACAACTTGTTTTTTTTCCATTTGAGCCATTCTGTTTTAGATTTGCTGGTGTGCTTGGGATCATTGTGCTGTTGCATGACTCAATTGGCCAGGGTTTAGCTGTCGGACAGATGGCATCACATTTGACTCTAAAATACTTTGGTATACAGAGAAGTTCATGGTCGATGACTGCAAGGTTCCCAGGACATGTGGCTGCAAAACAAGCCCAAATCATCACCCCTCCACCACCGTGCTTGACATGCGGTTTTCGTTAAACGTGGCGCTGTACAAAGTGGAGATGTTGTGCAGCAACAATTGCTTCTTTAAGATCATTGCTAATCTCTTTCCTCCTTGTCGTTGTGTTAACACACCTAAATTCTCCAGAGCAGCAAACTGCTAAAACTTCGGCTTTTATAGAAGTGGTCACACTTGCTTATGATCAAGGGCATTTGATTAGCAGCATCTGTCTGCTACTTAGCATCTTAATTCCTATACAAGCAGTAAGGGTGTGCTTATTTTTTCACACATGGCTTCTCCATTTTGGCTTTATTTTAGTTAAATAAATCATGACACGGTGTAATATGTCATGTGTTGTAAATAATTTTTATTATGTCCTGATATAGAAATCTTTCTTTTTTTTTTTTTGTTCTTTCATTTTATATCAATGAAAAACAAATAATGTATATAAATTACTGTGTTTTTTTTAAAATAAATAAATAAATAAATAAATAAATAATACTGCAAGAATTTACTAGATAACTACATAAAGGCTATAGAGAATGTAGAGAATTATTTGCAGTTGATTCACACTTGCATTTGCAGTCTCCACAGGCCCAATAAGACCTTTAACTTAAATGACTTGTGCTGCTCTAGCCAGAGAACATGCCGCCCACACTTATAGGTAGAGATGGAGTTATTGATTGCATGAGTCATGTATTCCATTTGTGTAACGCAGAGAATTATGCTTCTTGCCAAGTAGGTATATTATTCTTTATCCCATTTCTTAAAATAACATTTTTTTATGTTAAAAGAATATAATCTGAAAGTTCATGCAATCTGGATGGAATTGTTTCTTGAAACGTATTAAATAAAGCAATGTGAAAATATTAAGTGTACCTCCATATGTCTGGAAGCTAATGCAAATGCTTTTCTCCAAATGGGGGGGGTATATTAGTGCAGGTTTACCATATGTGAAGCATGGAACCCTTTGTAGTTTCTCCAGTGTTAACGTTATTCTGTAAACTTTGACTTTCTTCAATAATAACACAGACCATTTAACAAATGGCATTGCAGAAAAGATAATAATATTATACTTGTGCCTACCATTGAAATTATATTGCCTAAAAGCCTTATTTTTCCCCCTTCATTCCTTTGTCTCCCTCTTCTTTCAGTTTTCTCTGCGTCTTACTAAATACAAATGAAGGAAATTATATAAATGAGGATAAAGATTGAGCTGAGTACCTAAATAAATACTTCTGTTTTTACAGAGGAAGATAAAGGCGATGAATCCTAGTTGGCAAAGAGAAGATAAAGGCGATGAATCCTAGTTGGCAAAGAGAAGTAGGCTGAAATGTGAAATGGTTGTGTTTAAAGAGAAGAAGTCCTACTTGAACTCTAATGCAAAAACAGACAAATCTATGGGACCTGATGGGATACACCCAAACTTATTAAAATAACTTTGAAGTGTCCTGGCAAAACAGACCTAATTAACCAGTCACTAATGGAAGGAGTATTTCCAGAAGTAGGAAAGTTGGCAACTGTAGTACTACTGCATAAAAAAAGGTAGTAGGGAAGACCCAGGCAACTACAGACCAGTAAGCCTTATGTCAGTAGTTGGCAAATTAATGAAAACCATGCTAAAGAAAAGGATGTTAAATATCTGGAAGTAAATAATTTAAATGTTGAGAAACAGTACGGGTTTACTACAGGAAGATCCTGTCAAACTAACTTTATTTCTTGACTGAGTAAACAGAATAATAGACCAGGGAGGAGCTATTGATAAGGCCTATCTATATTTCAGAAAGGCATTCAACACTTTCCCCTATGGGGGACTTATAAGTAAATTGCAGTCATTGGGTTTGATGTAAAAATAGTTGAATAGATAAGGCAATAATTGAGTGAGGCAGAAGGTTGTAGTTTAAGGTGTACATTCAGAGGAAGGGCTTGTCGCTAGTAGGGTCCCACATAGATTAGTATTGGGAATTGTACTTTTTAACATTTTTATCAGTAATTTTACAGAAGTCTTAATGAAATGATATGTCTTTTTGCAGATGATACAATGGTCTGCAACAGAGAAGACATTCCGAGTAGAATAACTCAAATGGCAAATGATTTAAGTAAATTAGAAGAATGGCTGAGAGTGTGGCAGCTGCAGCTTAATGTTGATAAATGTAAAATTATGCACTTGGAACATACAAATTCCAAGGCAGAAAATAGCATTGGGGCACAGTTCTGTCAGTTAAAAGGAAGAGAATGACTTAGAGGTAATTATTTCTGATAGCCTAAAGCTAAGCAGACAACACCATAAATAGTCTGACAAAGCAAGCAGGATGTTGGGTTTTATAATGAGAGGCATTAGAGGCGGGAAGAGGGAGGTGATAATGCCACTTTACAGATCTCTGGTTAGGCATCACCTGGTGTATTGTGTTTAGTTCTAGAGACCCCATCTTCAGAAGGATATTGACACGTTAGGCTGAGTTTAGAGGAGAGTTACAAAAAAAAAGTGTTTTGCAGGACAGAAATTATCAGGAAAGATTAAAGATTGATAGGGGTTTAAACCCATATATCAGGGAAAATGGGCAGACTAGATGCGCCGAATGTTCTCATGTGCCGTCAAATTCTATTTTTCTATTGTTCTATGCCTCCCCTGCATCTCTCTTCCTTTCCTTTTCTCTACCTCTCTCTTACTCTCCTCCTGCATACTCTTTTACCAACCTTTCTTCTCCCTCACTTCTCTACTTCTCTCACAGATTATACTTCCAACAGCAATGTGACCAAACTCGATAGCAACTAGTACCAGCTTTAGAATTACAATTTTTTTTAATAGATGATTTTCTATTTGAATTGGTGTTGTTAAGATCTGTGAAGTTAAAAGGATGTGCTACAGTTAGTTTTATCCAAAGTGGCTCATATCTCCATCATATATAAGTAGATGGACGGCTGACTGGGGAGCTCACAACGATAAAGGCTAGGAAGATATTTGGGAATAGACTTCCCAGGTGCCCATTTCTGTCACCTATAAAGATGAAGTATATAAGATTCTACTTTAAAGATACACAACCCCATGAGTATTCCACCACTTCTTTCTTCCTCTCCCTATTTCCTTCTTTCTCTAAAGCCCTTTCTCTTTCTTTGTTTCTTTTACACAAAGTAAGCTATATAAAGCATGTTTCTTTTTTTAGAGAACAGACTTGCACAAGCCCTTAAAACCACCACCTCAGACAAATGTAACAAAAATATCAAAACACCCACAGTTTCAATCCGAGGTGAAAGACAAAGTCCACATGTGAAAACTGTTTCCCATTCCTAGAGATTTGAAAGCACTTTAGACATAGAACTTAAGAATGAGATATCTATCGGGAGCTAAATGGATTTGATTTCTTTTAATCAAACCCCCAATAAATGTACAGTAGAGAAAACAAACTGCTCACAGGAGAACAGAAATTGTAAAATTATATACATTTTAAGCACATCAGTTACTCATAAAAATATAAAAACCACACATAAACAAGCCAAACATGTTAATCATGTTTGGCCTTAATGAATATTAGTCCAAAATGTTGTCATTCCCAATACTCAAGGCAATTTCCTTAAACATGTTAAATTAAATACCTAGTATGTATGCAGCAGTAATTTAAAGACCAAATAAAGAACATTTTGGGGAAAAACATTAATTCTTACCTGCCAAAATATACTGTCAATTGTATTTCCAAGAAACCCATCTCGACCTTCTGTTGACACGAGTTTGGGTCCAAGAATTGTCATAAATTCATCAAAGTCAACCTGACCATCTCCTAGAAAATATAACCAATAAGAGATGCTATCAAAGATGAGAAATATATTTAAAATATTCCATTATCAAATCAAAGTGATAAGGTTAACTTTATATCTAATCCTGCAGCACAGGCCTCCATTAGAGTGCCCACGTAACCAACCTCCAAACCTGTCTCCCCTTTCCTGATTTGAACATCTGAAATATTGAGTGTTGATAGTGATACTACCTTTGGTAAACAATAAAATGTCTCAGTCTTAATTACCCAGCTGGACACTCTTACTAATAAAAACCCAAGTAGGAAAGAAAGGAAGCCAGACTTTATTTGCATTGTCATAAAAAACAGCTTAGTCTGTTGTTTGAAAATCACTCAAAATATCACACGCCTGAAAACTAGACATGTGCATTCGTATACGTGCGAACATGAAAATGAACACGAAGGGTCCGTTTTCATTATTCAGCCCGAATACCGAACAAACGGACATGGTGGCGGCAAACCGTATACGAATCTTCGTGGTCGTCTTCGTTTACTAATCTCCTTGGTCCCTTCCCCATCTAGCCTACCTTATCTATGCAGCACCGCAGGGGTTAGCGGGAGTGGAAATCCGTAGGTTCGCCGTCAAGAGTTAAAGAGCCATAAGAACAACTTTATTGGTCGCCGGCAGGGGCCTCCTCTAGCATCAACCAAATGATCTCCCCGCTCCTGCCGGTGACTAATAAAGTCGTTCGTATGGCCCTTTAACTCCTGACGCTGAACTTGGCCAGGGGAGACAAAAATGTAATACCTATATAATTAATATATATGATTGTTAACAGTTACCACACACCTATCATGCCCATGTTCTAGCATGTACTGTTTGCCTGGGGATGATAGGAGTTTGATGGCTGTTAAATCATATATATAAATATATATATTAATATTATTTATTTAATTTTTCTGTCCAATTTTGGGTGTGGTTAACACACCAAAATTGGACCAACAAAAAATCCAACAATATTTATATTATTATATATTATATATATATATAATATATATATCATGCCCAGGTTCTAGCATGTACTGGCTGCCTGGGCATGATAGGAGTGCAACTGCTGTTAGCAATTTGCCTTTGCCATGCTACCCCCCTACACACTTACACACCCATAAGTAATCATAAATAATTTGTTCAGTTGCTTAACATTCAATATATTGATATACGATCAAATACTATTTAAGATATTACCAGCAAATATACAACTTATTTTATCCAGTCATTAAAAAGAATAGTTGTCACTGGACATTGTAATAAGAAAGAAAAAGAATTCTACTGGTCCCACTAATAAAAAATAATCAATTTCTTGTGGTGTTCCAAGTCTAGGCAGACCCCCCCCATTTCATTTAAGAAGAAAGAGAGGTGAAAGGAAATTAAAATGGGAAGAGCAGACTGTCTTAAGAAAAAAGGAGAAAAAAAGTTGTTCCTATCTCCTTTGGCAATTGTTTTTATTGTTTTGGTTTGAACCCGTAACAATGGCTGATTTTATTTTTTGTACCCTTCGCAACATTTCTGTGGTGTTTAACTGTAATTTTCTCATTACTGTACCCATACAAGTTTTACATTTTTTTTAGGATAAGAAGGACTTTATTTAGACACTATTATTTTGATAATATTATATAATTTAAATATATTATAATATTTGTCCAGACTTCAGAAATACCCAATGTTTTTTGCACGTTATAGAGCAATAAGTACAAGTAGCATATTGCTATTTCAAAACCGTTTTTTTCAAATATGGTCACACTGCCCCATGTCCTATTTAGGGCATCTTTGAAGCCAGCCACTTAAATCTAACCCCATTAAGCCATATATATTTGAAAACTAATCACCCCAAGGTATTTTAAATACTAGTACTGTATTTTAACTCTTTCCATACAACAACTACACCAACTTTGGTCAAACTGCTGTACTCATTGTTTTTGCATTTTTTCATTTATGAATTTATAGCTCCTGGTATGTGTATATATGTATATATAAAACAACAGCCAATATGTGTTCAACATCGCCTGAGTACAGTGATCCCGCCCATGCATGAGTTTGTTGGGTTGTTTGGGAACTAAAAAGCAACATTTGGGAGGTGTCCATTTTTCAAATTGGAATTGAAAAATGGACATAGATGTTTCAAAAAAAGCATTTCAAATGCAGGTATTTTAATTCATTCCATGTACACATTTTTCCAACAGCCTTTGTCAAAGTTATTTTAGCATAATTCTAAATACAGACTTATTCTTGTAATAAAGAAACCTAATTAAGAGCAAAATAACTACAAACTACAATTTGGGTTAGCCAATCTACAAATTGTTACAAAATTCAATAATTCATAAGCCTACTGTATTTCCATATCACTAGAATCCCCAGTAATTCTGCATATATAACTATTAATAATCCAGGGCATCTGGCATATCGCTAGTCTATGTTTGGACTTTTATTATACCTTAGTTATTATTTCGGTAAAATCAATTGATATGGGCATCTTCTTCTTTTGCCTAGCATCTCTTTTTTGGTAAGGCTTGCAAATGAGCAATGGTTTTATTTATAGCTAGTTTTTTTTTCAAAACAGCGATGGTAAGTAGTAATAACTTTGAAGAGCTGCTAACAACTGTATAGTACTGCTCAATGTAATTAGGACATGTGTTTCGAGCAACTTAAAACGGGGCAAAACACAGATTGTTCTAATATTTTAATAAGTAAAGTACCATTAGCATAATTAATTTTAAACTGTAAAAAATTGCCCAGATGTTTTCCTTGAAAAAAAAACATGTCAGAGATGGTTGATAATTATTCAAGAATGTAATTAACAAAGGACATGTGAGGACTTGCTAAAACATAATGAGGACCTCTTTCAGGTGTACTGCAAAGATAATAGCTTCAGCTAAATTTTTAAGTGATTCAACATCTTTATGATCAGCTATTACTGCGCATATGATTTAATGAGGTTGAAAAGCTCATAGAATGAAAAGCTTAAAGATAATTCATATTCAAAACATGTGTAATGTATCAATTTATCATATTATCAACAATCGATAAACTGTTTGAGGTTATAGGTAAATAATAGACTTCTGCATTTTAAGGGCTCTCATGCATTATATACTAAGCCCCAAAAATGAGGTGGGACCCCCAACAAACCAAAAAGAAATATTAACCCCTTAAGGACACAGCTGTTTTTTATTTTTTGTACGCTTTGCGACAATGGCTGTTTTAACATTTCCATGGTGTTTGTGTTTAGCTGTGACTTTCTTCTCATTTAGTGTACCCACAGAAATTATATATTGGGTTTTTTTCAAGACAAGAAGGGTTTTCTTTATTTTTCATATCATATCATCTTATTAACTATTAAAAATATAAAATATAGTGAAAATTGAAAACAAAAGCACTTTTTTGAATGAGCAGTCTGGTTCAATTTGACAAAAAGGCAACAGTAACTCAAATAACCACTCGTTACAACCAAGGTATGCAGAATACCATTTCTGAACGCAGAACACATCGAACCTTGAAGCAGATGGGCTACAGCAGCAAAAGACCACGGTGGGTGCCACTTCTGTCAGCTAAGAACAGGAAACTGCGGCGACAATTCACACAGACCCACCAAATTGACAATGGAAGACTGGAAGAACGCTGCCTGGTGAGTCTCAATTCCAGCTACGACATTTAGATGGCAGGGTCAGACTTTGGCATAAACAACATGAAAGCATGGATCCATTCTGCCTTGTATCAACGGTTCAGGCACACCTTGGACCCCTTAGTATCAACTGAACATTGTTTAAACGCAACAGCATCAGTATTGTTGTTGACCATGCCTATACCATTATGACCCATCTTCTGATGGCTACTTCCAGCAGGTCAAAAGCACCATCTCACAAAGCTAATATCATCTCAAACTGGTTTCTTAAACATGACATTGAGTTCACTGTACTCCAATGGCCTCCACAGTCACCAGATCTCAATCCAATAGAGCACCTTTGGGATGTGGTGGAACGGGAGATTTGCATCATGGATGTGCAGCTGACAAATCTGCAGCAACTACGTGATGCCATCATGTCTATATGGACCAAAATCTCTGAGGAATGTTTCCAGCACCTTGTAGAAAGTATGCCACAAAAAACTAATCACCTCTCCTGGTCTACACCACTGTAGTCAAGTATGGGATCATTTTGAGAGTGTGGGAGAAGAGTTTTCTGCATTGTGCAAGTAAGGCTCTGTGCAGCCCACAAAGTCATCAAACCCTATCTTTATGGACCTAGCTTTCTGCACATGGGAACAATAATGCCGGAATAGAAAAGGGCCTTCCACAAACTGGTGCCACAAAGTTGAAGCATACAATTGTCTAAAATGTATTTGTATATCGTACCATTAATATTACCCTTCACTGGAACTAGGGGGGCCTAGTCCAAACTGTGAAAACAGTCCCAGACCATTGGCCACAACATGACATTGCTAGTTTAGTTTTAAACAAAAGATGATCACACAATCATTTTGTATTGTGAGGCGTCATGAAGATAAACAATGCCAGCCATTTCAAGGGTTGGGGGGAGGAGACGGAATAATTTCAGGACATAAAATTGCTTGACTAATCGTGGTTCAGCCACAGGCTGCTGCTGATCTCAACTTCCATAAAGGGAACTCATACACTAAATAACTTTTACACTGATTGACAAAAAAGCTATAGGCAGTATTAACGAATTCATTTAGTTGTGCTAAAAGCTATGATCATAACAGTTCACTGTATAAAGAAAAAAAACAGAGAGGAAGAGAACATATATCTCACACCAGTTTTTTTGTAGGTCACATAATAATTACTAAGTGGTAAAATACAATGTAAAAAAAATGTATATATATATATATATATATGTTAATATATGTATAGACATTTACATGCTAAACATGTAAATTCCCTAAAACAGTGTAAAAACATGTCAATTACGAACAAATTGTCAAACTCAAATAAATAAAATATAATTGAATGTTGAGACTTTGATGTCTTTAAAAAGTAATATAAAAAATAATCATATATTAAACTTCATAAAATGGAAATCACACAGAAATAATGTCAAACCCAGTTTAAAAAGTAATAATACGTTTCGGTTTGGTAACAAAAAAATTTACGTAAAACATATACCAAAGATTACAAATATACAAAACATACAAATTATTACTTTACCTATATATATCTATGTTAAAAGTATTTTAGAAGCATAATTATAGTCAACATGCCAAATCTGCTTAAACTATAGTTAAATTCACATTTCCTCTTTGTTTTTTTATTTGTTTTGTGAGGAAAATTATTTCACATAACCCTCAATTAAATACACAAGTGAAATGTCACTGCACACAGAGAACAAACAAAAATCATGATTAAAGATGGAACATAATAAGTAAATAAATTAAATAAAATACTCTTTTTGTGCTACTTTGGTACAACAGATCTAAACTGCCTGTCAAACAGTAGTGGGCTGGTCCAAATTGGTAAGGTGAGCAGGTGAGTACATTAGTGAATGGGAACATTGGGGGCCGGCTCCATTCAGCTCAGGGGTAAGTCAACCAGAGTATCCCTACAGTAGTCAGACAATATGCACATGGGCCAATAACCTTGTAACACTATATGTCACGTTAGTCTTAGGTAGTGGGCCATCATCTGTCCCCCAACTGCGCCTTCTCTTCTTGCCCGCCTTCATTTACAAGGAGGCAGGCAGAGATAAGGGGCCGTTTGACTGTCCCTGCCACTGAGGCCGAAAGGTGTCAGCTTACCACTGACATGCCTTGAAAACTTAGTTACATGCATTGTCCCCTAACATATTTTTTTCATACCTGCCATATCATTATCCCTATATGTCCCTTTTCCACATGACACTCTCAATATCTTAAACTAATAGTTGGAGATTAAGATGCTATTACTAAATTACACACATAAACACAAAAATAAATTTCATTAAAATTAACATTGTTTGAAACAAAAACAAAAAAATAGATCAACACCATTAAGGACTTTTTATTAAATGGTACTGTCATGCAACAGTTGGACAGGAGACAGCAAAGTCAGGTAGGACTCAAGGGTACGGAAACGTTCAACAAGCCGAGGTTAGGATTCCGGAAAACAGGATAAACGGGTAAACACACCAAGGTCAGGATGCCAGAGAATACATGTGGTCGAGAAGCAAAGCCGAGGTCAAACACAAAGGACTAAATATCAGAACGCATTCTGAGGACTAGTACTAGGCATAGACGACCATCAGAAGGCAAGGATCCTTCAGACTGAGGTGTTTATATACGAACCGGAAGTTCGGATTAAAATTTGCTGCTAAAACAATACAAACATCACTTCCGGTATCAGGATTTGCGGCCATCTTGAGTGTGGAGTAATCTCCATTATATAGCCCTGTAGTTTGGGGAGTTTGCCAGTAGAGGGGCAAGCTCCGAAGCAGGTTGCCGTGCAGAAGGAGGTTCCCGTTTCCTGCGCGGCTCTTCAGAGGACTGCAGAGGTGGACAAAAAAAGGAGGGGGTCTCCCTTTTCTCCGTTGTGGCAGCTGCGGCGGTAGTCATGCGGTGGAAGGAGGTCTCCCTCTCCTCTGTGGCGGCTGCTGCTGTGGCGGCAGTCGTGCAGCTGAGTGGAGAGAGGAGGTCTCCTCTCCTGCGTGGCAACAGGTAGGTTACAGGTACTATTTAAAAAAATGCGGTTTCCCTAAGGAATGATAACTTAGTAAACATGAAATCATGCATCGTCAAGGAAAGAAAAGCCCATGACTTATTACATATCAAAACATTTTTACCCCTTGTCAGCCTTGGTGTTATCCACTCATTTCAGAAACAATGTATTTTTATATGACTTAGCCTATGTTAATTTTTCATTATCACTAATAGAATGTTATTTGAATCAATTATCCTTGACCCACAAGATTTCAATCTTTGTAAATATAAATTATATAATAAAATAGTTTTCATAAGAGAGACTGAAGAAAGATATACAAAATATTTATTTTCTTTATGATAACAATTTCTTTGATGTATTTGTTTAACACAGCAAAAAATGTTATTGCAGCCTTGTCATTACACGACCATGTCAATGCAGTGGCCATGAATTTTACATATATCTGTATTGGAATACAATTTCAAATCTTAAGAAATAGAATGATTCAAATATAAAATCAGAGTCATAACTAGAGACCACAGGGCCCTAGTGCAAACATTGCCCCAGGCCCACAAACGTTTCCAGGTAACATGTCCCACCTTTGCCCTAAACAAATAACCTCAGATGAACAAGAACAAATAACACCATGCCATGATTTATTAAACAAAAATAAAGCCAAAATGGAGAAGCCATGTGGGAAAATAACTTGAAGTAATGGTTTTCAGTCTCTCACATCCTTGTGGAGGAATTCTGAATGCCCCAGACCAGCAAAGTGCTAAAGCTTCGGCTTTTATAGAGGTGGTCACACTTGCTGATGCTCAATTAATCAAGCACATTTAATTAGCAGCACCTGTTTGCTACTTTACATCTTAATTCCTATGAAAGCAGTAAGGGTTTACTTAGTTTTTCACACATTTTTGCTTTTTTGTTTTTGAATAAATCATAGTGTAATATGTGATGTATCGTTGTTCATGTGAGGTTGTATTAACCTATTTTTTAGACCTGCTAAGGAATATGTAAAATCATAGAGTTCAAAGAATGTGTACTTTCTTTTTCACACAACTGTATACACTGAACCATCACCCTGAACCATTCCTCTCTCCTCATGACAGTTCAACATAGTTTAGAAAGGCCCCTTCCAAACTAGACCATGCCCTTTCTGAACAAAAAAAAGGCTATAAATAGAAATCATATTTTAGAGCTTCTTGATCCAAGAGTCAAGAAGAAATTTTTCCCCCTGATGGCAGAATTCGAAGTAGCTTAATTAGGGGTTTTTTTGCCTTCTTTTGGATCAAGAGTATGAATGTTAGGTAGCAGGGTTGAACTTGATGGACTTAGGTCTTTTTCAACCTTTTGTACTATATAACTATGTAACTATGTAACAATTTTGATCAGTGCAAACTTGTGCAAGAAACCAGTGTAGTTAAGCCACCGTGTCAGGATTCCACCCTACTAGCCCGGACCATGCATAATTGTTTTGCTGTCATGTGTGTCTGCACTCACTAGTGGCCGCTCTTCCTTCTCTGGAGCACCAGTTATTCAGTCAGGGCCTTTGCATTAACGTGTTTGGACCGCTCTGCTTTGGCCCTGTACCTGACCCTGTGTTAATCCTGCCGTCCGCCCTGCCAGTGGGCTTCCTGCCGTCCTCCCTGCCAGTGGGCTTCCTACCTAGAGACTTACTGCTGTTAGCAATCACACTCCTATCATGCCAAGTCAAATTGCTATTTTTTTTGTCCAATTGTGGTGTGTTACCTACTTTTATTAAAAATGTGCAGTTTTTTATTATTATTTTTAAAGGTGGGGTCGAGTTTCGGTTTTGGCTAAGTAAACCGTGAATGTTTTGGTCCAGAATTTCCATTTTGGTGCATCCATAGAATAAATAGAACTATTTCATTTTTAATTATCTTGAATTTGTAGTCACAACACTTTCTAGGCCCAGAAATCAGTGAGAGAAAAAGTAAAAGTTTTGTGTCATTTACTTTACTTTAATCTGCATAGTTTATTAAAGGCCATATTTTCTCACAGTGACAAATGAGTGCGGCCCACACACGTATACAATTCTGATGAAGTGGCCCACTGCAGAAAAAACTTGGAACCCCTGCTCTACATAATATATTTTCTTCATTTTCTTTTTATAAAAAGCTCATCATTATTAATATAGTTTATTGATATTCCACAGTTCTGTATAATTTTATTGTTGCACTATTCTATTTCTGCACAAGGTAACAAGACCACCCCATTGCTAGTGGCCTGTTTCAAATAAAATGCAAAACAACTAAATTAGAAAGACGGCATTTGGAAGTAAAACTCTAACGGTAGAAGTATCATTGTGTTTCCTTTTTACATTACATACATAATAAAAGCATTATTAGAGTAACTTACAAAGAAAAGGTCCAATACAAAACAATGACATTTATTCATAATGATTGGCATTAAGGCTGATAAAATGTTATTGTTTTTATATATTGACATTGCTCTGTTTAACTGGTAACGCTTTTTTAAAAAATACAATTTAATGCAATTAAAAATATTTATGTTTTCAAGCAATGAACAGGTAACATATCAGCATATGAAATACACTAGAAGGGCAGACATTAATCAGATCCATATACAATACAGACAGAAATAGGAAAAAAGTTTTACCAGTAAATGTTAATTCATGTAAACTATGAGAACAATTGTTTGTTAATAAAAGCTATGATTGAGAAAAATATTTGCCACTCTGCCCCAGAAATGCCTTATACCCCCTATATGCCACTGT
>VKOC01000004.1:32317142-32353477 GCA_009364415.1 Spea multiplicata
GCATATAGTGAAGTATAAGGCATTTCAGGAGGCAGAGTGGCAAAAAGGGGGTTAAAACGCGTATCTGGAGGCAGAGTGGCATTAAGGGGGTTAAAAGGCATATCATAGAGCACTCTGCCTACAGAAATGTTTTATGCCCCCCATTTAACCCCCAACCAGTGTGCTACAGAAAGAAGATAGACGACAACGATCTGCCAGAATACTATTATATCCTCTTTTATTCGGGAAAATGATGGCTACTTTTTAAGTCTCTCTTGTAAACATATCTACGTCGTTATTATATTGTTTTTTGAAGATGAACCTGTTATGCACTCTTGACTGAGCTTTACCCTCCATTTTATATCCGTATATAGCACTTTGTTAGTGCTTCTTAAAAATGTGAATTGGAAATCGTACCATACATTCTACTCTATTTTTTGCACTTATAGGTTGCGCTATGTGTTATTTGTTTCTTTTGAGCCATATCATCCGGAAAGAAGAGCTCTGATACTTTTATATAAGTATACATTTTGTGCCACTTAGTATCACAGGGTGCAAAATCACGTTTTCTATTTATTTCTATTCATATTCATTTATATTGTTCACAGCTGACCTACTGTAACCTTTATATGTTATCATGCCTGTGTGTACCTGTATTTCCTTACACGCCAGATACTAAAAGAACCTACATTACAAGAACTCTCCCCTTTTTTTCAGGAATTTTCCATAGACATTCATAACAGATATGAACTTGGAAAACAGCACTCTTTTGGAAAATAGGACTGTCTAGGTAAGTCTTTCTTGTCTCTGAAGGTGCACTCACATAAAAACAACACTGAAATGTTTAAGGAGGTTTTTCAGTTTCTGTGTTAGCAACCTATCAGTGCCTAATTTTGTCTCAGATGATAAGTGTTCCATGAAAAATGATGAATGATACAACATTTTACATGATTATTTATGGGAAAGGTTTTGACAGTGAGCAGTAGTATGAAGTGTCATTCTAATGGTACCCTTAGTCATACAAGTGTTACATTCAGCAGAGTAGGTGAAACAGCCCCTATAACTTTAACCCTTATTGCTGTGGGTCTCTGCTGAACACGTGGGTTTCAGATCACCACAACTTTATAATTTTGCCCTATTTGCCTTGTCTTTAAAATGGACCTGATGAAACAATTATGTTGGCTCTCATTATACACACACAATTATGTAATTAACAAACAATAAACAATTTCTTGAATCTAATATTTTGTCTGCCTATATATGTAAGAAATATATTTTCATTGTTCAGTAGGGTATGAAAAAGGCCCATATGCATATAAAAATGGAATATATTTGTCATTTGAATTGTGTATTTTTTTATTTTTAAAAATCCAGTGATTTGCCCTATGCTAAAACTTCTTCCTAGCACAGTTGCAGATTAAATTTTTTTTAAAAAAAATCCATCAGCATATCAGGAGAATCCCTCCCATTCAGGCAGTTTAGAAGCAAGTTTCAAAATCTACATTTTGTCCTTAGGCCTTGTACGTGAGGTGCTGTTATGTCTCTAGGCATAGCAAGCCAAAAAAATACCCCAAATGAGTATGGGATTAACCAAGCACAAACACTGGCATTCAGCAACACAGAGTACTGCAGTAGGGCCCACATGTGGCCCCTCCCCGGTTATATACAGGTTAGGTGATTAAAAGGTCATAAATCAGGCACACGTCTTCCCGCTTTGGCCAGACAGTCAGGCTTAGTGTTACCTCCTCCGTTGTCCCGCGGGTAGGGGAGCTGAGACGCAGCCCGCGCGTCCAGCTCCCTGCTCGTTCCGTCGGCGGGAGGAGCCGCCGCCAGGTCCGTTCGGCGGATAGTCGCGCGTCCCCGCAGAGATCAATGGATCCTGACGGGGCGCGCGCCTCGACGTCAGGAGTGCCGTTCGCGCATGCGCGAACGGCTAACTCATAAATATTCATGTCGCTTCTTAAAGCGACATTTATCTTTTTTCCTCCTCCCCCTAATTAGGTGGGTAGGAGGATCCTGTGATTGAGAGGGATATTTAAACCCTCAGTAGGCACTTCACCTTTGCCTGTGATAGTGCCTAATAGCCTTCACTAGCGTTCCTGAATTGCCTGTTTATTATTGGTTCTGACTCCGGCTAGTTTTTCGACTTCTGCTGTTTGCTGCTTGCCCTGACCTCTGCTGCCTGACCCCTGAATTTATTATTTTTATTTATTATTTTGTTCCTGATTTTTGTACTACGCTACGCTCCTGTGACCGTTATACACTTCTGTGTTCCGTTGCTGGGCTCTCCATCTCCGCCAGGTGGCGCCTTCCCAATTTCTGCAGCGTGGATCCTCTGCTGTATTGCAGTCGTGACACTTAGGCCACCAAGCCCGCAACATCCGTATAACTTTGGTTGTCATTCTCGGGAGATCACGAAGGAGCGGCGGCGATCCTGGGGTGCCGATGGATAGCTCGGGGTCCAGGGGACATCCAGTCCAAAAAGTATAGTGATCGGTCGAAGGGACCCCAAGCGGCAGCAGTTCGAAGTTTTCCCGGGACGGACCGCGGGACAGCCGGCATGTGTACGATAGCTGCGCTGGCTGATCTCCGCCTCTCTAGCAGACCCAGCAACCCGGGATCCCCAGTCTCTACGGGGGTGTCTGGGCTACAAGAGCCGAAGTCCGTGGGTAGGGCAGGTGATACATGGATGACGTAGCACGGGAAAGGGAACGGAGTAGAGACAATAAACAGCACCCATATAGAAATGTAATACATCATGCAAACAGTACCTGGTCAGACACGGCATTAATTAAGCCAGGATGGTCACAATAACTGTTATGGACGGCACTTATTAACCCAGGGCCATCACAATGACTCCTGGGCCCTGTCACGAAAGGTCAGTTAGCTAAGTATGAGGTGTCAACATGTACAGATAACTGTGCCGAATAGATAAGGAAACGCCCAAGCACATACAACATGGTGAAGGACTTCTGTTTAAAGTGCCTTGCCAGCACCATAAGTTAGAGGGCCAGCCTGTGTCAGATAACACCACAACGTAAAGGGACTCGCCTTGGGAAGATTCTGGAAAGTCCCCACAAGGGCTATAAAAATCCACGGTTGCACAGTCAGCCAAGGGCGGATGCAGGGATCCTTGCGTCCGAGACTAGTGGCTCTTCAAAAACACTGTTCTGAGGGGTTTCCCAGTTCTTGCTGAGTTGCGAGTTAATCAGCTAGAGGAGTGATAACTACTTGGCTCTGTGATGTATTACTGTATTGACATTTACACTATAGCATTGATTGCTGTGATATTGATTGATTGCTTAACTGATTGATTGCTACTGTTTAAATATAATTATGCAGTCAGGAGAACTATTCAGTTTCTACAAAATGTAAAAAAAAAAATCCAAACATATTTTTAACCCCTTGACTGCTAACGACGGCATGGTGCCGTCACTAGCAGTCCGAGTCAGGTGCTAACGACGGCACCATGCTGAGGTCTGTGGACCTCCATCACCACCTACTCCAGCAATCTGCCCCTCACGTTGAAGGGCATTACCGGGACCACCCGATGACATCACCGTGCAACTTTATTGAAAACTGTCAGTTAAAGAGGTATGGGGGCATGCTGCTTAGATGCCTGTATCTCAGGCATCTAAGCAGCTACAGAGTAATCGCATCACCTTTCCAACTGTATAAGGCTTGTAAAATAAAGAATAAAAAAATTTAAGTTAAAAAATAAAAATATAAAAAAAGTAAAAAAAAAATATTTGGGGGTCTCTAAAGGCAGATAAATAAAGATCAAAATTGCCTAGAGACCCCCAAATTAAATTACCTAAACATAAACTAGTTTAACTTTAAAAAAAAAAGAAGTTTAAGTATTCTAGCTAAATGATCACTGTGGTAGCCAATGTTACCACAGTCATCATATAGCTATAAAAGTCACATTCCCTTTTTAAAAATGGCCGATACTAAATTTTAACACCATGATCCCTTTGATCATGGGGTTAAATTTAGTCAATGGTAGAGGGAGGCAACTTTTGAAATCTTGATGAACTGTAAATTAACTGCAAATATTATTAAAATCAGCCATTTAGCCTGTGTGGTACGTGAGTAACCATCTCATCCCTGGCGCTCCTTGCATTTAAACAAAGCAATACCAAGGGGTATTTAAAAAAAGAAAGAAAAGGTTTATGAGCAAGTGCTAAAATTAGCACTGTGCAAAAATTCTGGCATAGAAAGAGTTTAAATGTTAGCATTTGAAAACAAATGGGGAGTCTAGTTTAAGAAATGTATGGTTTGATGGGGTAAATTGAATTGGCCTTACATATACAAAGTTACATTTATCAAGGGCTGTAAATTCATACCTAAAGTACAATATGTGTGAAAAAATTACTACAACAAACTTTGACAAAGGCTGGTGGTAGAATTAGTGCATGAAAGAGTTAAAATATGAGCATTTGAAATACTTTGGGGTGAACTGACCAGGTTCAAAGATTTCCCAAATAGAACATGAGGACATGGTTATCAGATTTTAAAACAATGGCTTGAAAAAGCAAAACACCACTTGTACTTATTGCCCTATAACTTGCAAAAAAATAACCTCAGGACAGCTTGCAGAATCTATTAGGTTTTTCATTAGTTTTTATAGATGAGTAAAAGATTTTCCAAAAAGTTAGAAAAAGTTATTTTTTTCAAATTAGATGATATGATCAAAATAATAAAGCCCTTCTTGTCCTGTAAAAACCCAAATATATACATGTAACTTGTGTGGATACACTAAACAAGAGAGACAAGAATTACAGTTAAACACAAGCAAAAATGATAAAGCAGCCTTGGTCACGAAGGATACAATAAAAATTAAAAAAAAGCCTTCTCCTTAAGGGCTTAATAGCTTGCCCTATAGCAAGTCCCCACTGGGGTGGTCTCAAGATTTTGCTTGCGTTTGTTATTAAGGAATAGGAACCTCTTCTGCACAAGAGACCCTACTACAAAGACCCAAGGTGGCTAAACACAGATCTCAGTCGTGTAAATATGCCACGGTTAATACTGTTAGGGATATTAATGGGATAAAATATGCAAATTCTAGCACTACTAATTATTGTAGGACCACACCCACAATATCAATACAAAGTGATACCCTATATTTTATCTCTGATCCTAAATTCTTTCAGATCACCAAAACTTTATAATTCAAACAATATACTGTATTATATCAACACGGTAGTTAATGAAAATATAATTTATTGCGAAAATGCAATGGAATTTATAACAACAATTTATAACATATATTGTCAATCTATAATGAACTATACTATATGTATAAATCCTTCTATATTGGAGAAGACAAAATTCACCTCTATTTTAAATAATGAAACTATTATTATATTTACCACCTATTATTGCTAGTGTCCAACTGGTGCCTGTTGATATAATCCAGGTCAGTGGAAAATTATTAACTTAATAATTCCTCTTGGTAAAGTTGCACGGGGGATGCCTTCTCCTGGGTCAGATGCTCTAGGGTAGAATATACTACTCAAGAGCGCATATAAAGAGACACTTATGGGCGATCATTGCGAGTTTCCTGGAAAAGGTCTATGTGGTTGCAGAAAATAGAGACAGGGAAAGTTAGGTTTAAAAGTAGTAAGCTTTTTTTATCAGCACTGAGAAACACAATATTTTTTTAGACAATAATTTTATAATTTTATTAGTTTGATAATAAAATATCTTTAGTATTTTTATAATTATTTACTTGAAATGTTCACAGTTTAATGTTTCACTTTTATTTTATTTTTTTACATATTATTTGCTTACGTTATCGTAACAGGAACCTCACCTTTGTTGAACTTTCTATACACTTATCTGGAAACTGCAAGCAGAAAAAACTGATAATCCTACCCCAAAGTTCTTAATATCAGAACAATAAGAGAGGTGTGTCATTAATGTATTATTGCTTTCTTTTCTTTGCAGTACACACCGTATATGCTAAGAAAAATCTCTTCAATAATATAAAGTCTGACTTTATAATTAAAATCAACCCTGGAGTTGTTTTCCTCTTTGTTAATGATGGAAATACAAATCTTGTAATATGTTTATTCATGTATTGAATATTAATGAAAAGTGAATAAAGGTAAAACAAATTGATAGGATAGAGCATTTCAAAATGACATTAGAAGATATTTTGCTACTGTGGCAAAGTGAGGGAGGCTGTCTATATCAGTTGCAGATTGGAGCGATCTTTATTCCCAGCATGAAAGGGTTAATAGATGGAAGTCAGCCCTTTCAGGTGAATCCAATTAAGGTGCACTGCAATGTTTTAAAGGTCAGCAGTTGGAGGCATTTGGAGTCTGACAACAGGGAGAGAGGCAGTTAAGTCAGAGGCCCTAAGACTAAGAAAAAGGTGCCGTCTAAACAAACTTGTTTTTTGATGTGACTACTTGGTTTACGACTGGGGACAGGATTAGCTGGCCACTTGGTTAGTCAGGAAATACTTTGTATAGATAGTCTCCAAGATGGAGTAGGATTTGTTTTTGTGTTTTGTTTATTTACCACTGTGAAACACAGCATTGTGTAGCTTAACCCCTTAATGACAATACTGTTTCTTACTCAAAGTATATCGTATTGGGGTGTTTGACGCGGACATATACCAGGAGCGGTAAATTTATACCTGAAGTACAACGTGTGTGGAAAATGTGGGGGCTAATCATTAGGCCCTCATAAATTGTGAGTACCATAATTTGGCTTTTTATTTAATCTGCTTGATAAGACATACAACACCATTGTGCTTTTCTTTCTTTTTAATAACCACTATCTGTGTGAAGCGCAACCACTACCCCCTGTGACTACACATCTCCAGATTAGATGTTTGCAGTGCTTGGATTTTTGACGCATTTTTTTCTAAGCAAGCAAATTCACTGGTTGATAGTGATTTTGGCAGTTCTTGTAATGTCACTGCAACTCATCGATAACACATGTCCACTTGTCTACTGTAGATATTTGCCCAAACTCAGTGGAATGGCTGTGGTACCATCTAGATGTAAATTTATACCTGAAGTACAATGTGTGTGGAAAAAACACACAAAAAATACTACTGCAAACATTTACAAAGGCTGGTCGGAACATGGAAGGCATTAAAATTCCAGCATATATTCCAGAAATACTCTGGGATGTATAGTTTTCAAAAATATATGGTATTATGGGGTAAACTGAACTGACTGGCTTCAAGTTTTCCCAAACATAGCACATGGGGGCAGAATGACCAGTTTTGGAAAAAAAATGGTTTTGAAATGGTAACATCAAAGAGAAAAACAAAAACATTGTGTATTTTGAAACTCAGGACAAATAGTAGAATTTATTTAGCAGGTTTAGGCTCCTGGGAATCAGCATAGCTAAATGGACAGTGAGCATGTGTGTGGGTGAGTGCATGCGTGGGGCATGTGTGTTTTTGACTGGGCTATGTAAATGTAGGGGTGGGAGTCCCTAGGGGATAAAAGGTGCCCTCTGGGTGACCCCGGTCACTGTCACTTTTATCACAAACGGCTAACTGTTTACCTGCTTGGTTTACCTGCTTGAGCTCTGGTGTATCCTGTACGGCCTGGAGTATGGACGTTGACTCGATCCTCGCTGCTCTCGGGGCTGGTGCGGACAAGGATGGTGGCAGGGCGCTTCGTGAGCAATTTGCTCACTTGTTGGCTCGGGCTGAGGTGCCTGCCGGGTCTGGTGGTGCCGCAGAGGCTTCGGTTTGCCGGCGCGCCTGCCCTCCTGCTCTTTTGAGCCCCGCGGCGGGTGCGGTGGCTCAAACGAGCAGGAGTCTCGAGCGTGGGCTGCGCACGCCCCGGGAGGCGTCTCCTCGGGGCAGGTGGCCATCCACTGTGCCGTCGTCGCCAAGATGGCACGGCGCGTGGCCTTGCGGAGGTCTCGCGAGGCTTCTGCACGGCTCGCCTACCCGGGCCTCTGGGGCTGCTGTGCTGGAAGCCACTCAGGAGCGCACAAAGCTTCACATGTAAGAGGGCTTCACAGGCAGCGATGGGGGCTGCCTCTGTTGAACGGCGTGCTGCAGGAGGGGTGAGTGGACGGAGGGCGGTTGGGGGCCGTGTGGGAGAGGGTGGCTCTGAGGACCATGGTGGCTTTTTCTGCCCCCTTCCCCCTTTGTCTACGGCACCTGTTGGTGGCTTACCTGTGGCTGGGTCCCTGCCGGCGGTCCCGGGTCCCTTGGGGGTCCAGGGACATCTTCTCTCACCCTTTTCTTCTATGCAGGCTGGTACTGGAGTGTGACAGGAGGATCCTTCACGGCTGTCTGGAGGTCTGGGACAAGGTGCCGCTTGGTGGTGAGTTCCCTTCTCAGCATTCTGGGTTTTTGGGGTCCGGTGTGGGGGGTTGTCCGGGCGCTAGTGTGGGGGAATTTTTGTCGGGTCTTAGGGGGTTTCTGGACGCGTGGGAGCATGGGGAGTGCAGGGCTGGCTGTGGCAGGGTTAGACGGACAGGTTAGATCGGTGTGGGAGCAGTCTGCGAGCATTGCAGGGTCTTCTGTTCCTTTGTCCCTTCCGGTGCCGGCTGTGGCGTGTTCTTATGGGGCTGCAGCTACTGGGTCGGCTTTTCTGTAGTGCCGGGGGGTGGTGTCCCCATAGGCTGGCGGGGGTATATGGTCTGTGGCTGGCCATTATGGCTCGGCAGGCCACATATCAAGGCGGTTTTTCGTCGTTTCTTGGGGGGGGGGGCCAGGGGGGATCTGGAGCCGCTCCTTCCCCAGCCGGTCAGCGGCTGCTATCAGTACAATGACGGGCAATGTAGATGGGGAGCGTCGTTTTAAGCATGAATGCTCCGTTTGTGGCGGAGCCCACCCTCATTCCCGCTCCGGAGCGTCCGGATGTGGGAACAGAGGGCGACAACGCCAGTGGACGTCAGTGCAATGTGCCCGTGGCTAAGCCGCTATAGGGAGCGTCAGGCCGCAGAGATTTTGTTACGGGGGTTTACTGAGGGTTTTTGGATTCCATTTGTGGATGCCCCACAAACAGTTACTTTTCATAATTTGAGGTCTGTTGCCGAGTTTCCTGATGTTGTGCAGATTAAGTTAAGTAAGGAGGTGGATTTGAGGCGCATGGCAGGGCCTTTCGCCATTCAGCCCCTGGCGAATTTGCGGGTATCACCGCTGGGGGTGGTTCCCAAGAAGGAACCGGGTAAATTTCGTTTGATTCACCACCTGTTGTACCCTCTGGGTTTTTCTGTTAATGATGGGATTTCACTGGATTTGGTTAAGGTTGTTTATGCTTCTTTTGATAAAGCTGTTGCTATGGTTCGGGCAGCCGGACGGGGCGCCCTGTTAGCAAAAATGGATATTGAGGCAGCGTTTTCGCCTTCTTCCGGTTCACCCGGCATGTCATTATTTGTTAGGATGTCGGTTCGACGGGCAGTTTTATGTGGATATGTGCCTCCCCATGGGTTGTTCCATATCATGTTCGTATTTTGAGTGTTTTAGCATGTTCCTTGAGTGGGTGGTGCAGGAGGAGGCTGATTTGGCATTACCTGGACGATTTTTTTGGTCCCGGACATTCTGGGGATTGTCTTCGTCTCCTGCGCACTGTGCAGGTCTAATGTGACATTTTGGTGTGCAGCCGACAAAACGAAGGGGCCTACTACCTGCCTCAGTTTTCTGGGAATCAAAATCGATTCTATGGCTATGGAGTGCCGTTTACCGGCTGACAATCTTGTTGATTTGAAAGGCTTTGTGGCACGGGTGCGGGGCATGCGCAAGGTGCAGTTATGTCCGCTTCAATCACTGTTAGGGAAGTTGAACTTTGCGTGTCTCATTTTGCCGATGGGTCGGGTGTTTAGTCGGCGCTTGGCTGGGGCTACAGTGGGTGTTGTAAGACCTCGCCATTTTATTCGGCTCACGTGTCCGCTGCGGGGCGACTTGGTTGTTTGGGGATCTTTTTTGGACACTTATAATGGTCGGTCGTATTGGCAGGCGCCCAAGGTTTCCAATGCTCAGCTGCATCTTTACACGGATGCGGCGGGCTCGGCTGCTTTTGGGGCCATCCTGGGCTCCCGATGGTGTGATCCTGGGGGGATGCGGGGCGCACTAGGAACCTGGCGTTCTTGGAGCTTTTCCCCATCCTGGTGGTGGTGGAAGTATGGGGTGATGTGCTTAGGGATCGCCGGGTGTTGTTTCACTGTGATAATTTGGGGGTTGTTCAGGCCATCAATTCAAGGCGTTTTCGGTCCTATGTCCGTCTGGATATGTCTGTTTAATGTTTCTGTTTATTTTTTACAGGTTTGGTTCTTCCGCAAGTGTGGCTCCTTGGGCACTTGTACATCTTTTGGGCCAGAAATCGTCCGGTGGTCCGTCTGAGCGGGGGACAGTTGGGGTTCTCTCCTTTGAGTGTGGAGGTGCTGTGGTTTGGTCATCGTGGGATGCGGTGGGCGCATCTCCTCCCTGAGCTGGTGCAGTTGTCTAGGCTGCTGGGGTCGCCGTCGGTGCTGGTCATTCACCTCGGGGGTAATGATTTGGGGGTGGTCCCGGTTAGGTCCCTAGTGGGGATACGATTCTTAGGGATTTGGCTAAGATTAGGATTCTCTTCCCGGAGGTTCGGTTGGTGTGGTCCGAGGTGGTGGCTCGGAATTATTTGCGTCATGCGACTAGCCAGCGGGTGCTGGAACCAATGTTCCATCTAATTTTTCTTAGTTGGCGTGCGCAGAAAATTTCTCTTGCGCAAAAATTTTCACAGAGCAGAAATTTTGTGCGCACAATATCCTCGCCACAAAGTTTTAAAAAAAATTATTTTTTCTTTTTTTGGGGAAAAACTGTTGTGCGCACAATTTTTGGACGTGTGTGCTCTCTAAAAAAGCTATGTGCGCACGCACACCTTAGAGGGAACACTGGCTGGAACGGTTACAGGCTAAAACCGTAGCGTGTGATGGAGTGGCTGTTCGGCACAGGGCGTTTGAGAAGGATGCCGCAAATCTATTTAGGGCAGATGGCGTTCACCTTAATGACATCGGTCTGGACATTTTTAATCTGGTATTGCAGGAAGCAATCGGTTAGGCCATGGCTTCGGTTGGTGGGGGCCCCTGCTGATTTAAGGGGTTAAACAGCGGGGTTAGTGGTGGTTTGTGTGTCCTTGCCGGTCTGGTTTTGTTAAGTTGTGGAGTTGGATGATAGTGTGAAGGAAGGCTCAATCCTCCCCTGACCTCTGGTGTTTATTGGACGTGTCCACCGAGCTTATGGACGGCTGGTGGTTAGCATTGGTTTTTGGGACAGCGGAAGGTAGCTGTCAGTTTTATTTGGACGAGGGGGGAGGTGAGTATCTGTGTTGGAGTGTACGCTGGTGAGCGGCCGGCAAGGATGGGGTTAGTTTATTTCCTAATTATATTGATGTGCATACTTGTATCTATATTTGTTTGTTGGTTGTATATTGTAAAATAATGTTCATTGGTATATGTTGTTTAGGCCAACACAGTGTTCTGGTTATTGTTAAATTATGCTGTGGCCTGTTTTATCCAAATTATGTCTCCGTGTCTTTACTTGGTGGGTTAGGTGGTAGTTGGTTGGGGGTGCATGGTACACACTACCTACACACGTCATTTGTTTTTGTAGATGAGTAAATTATTTTTCAAATAAAAATAAGAAAATACTTTTCTTTAAATTTTTCAGCATATTGTATAAAATATTTTTATGGCAAATTAGATGATATGATCAAAATAATAGTATCTAAAGAAAGCCCATCTTGTCCTGGAAAAAAATATATAACTTGTGTGAGTACACTAATTGAGAGAGAAGAAAATTGCAGCTAAACACTAGCACCACCTGTTCAAACACCCATTGTCACAAAAAATAAAATAAACCATTGTCACAAAGGGCTTAAAATGTTGTACTAAGTGTTCTTATAAAAGAAAACAACACAGCACACGCGTACAAACTATTTGTACTTTATTTATGGTGATGCATCATTTTAAGATGTGCAATATAACACTGAAAGCTGTGTATGAAAATCTAGAATAACTAAATGACTTTATAAGTACTCAAGTAAATTCTCAAAGCAAAACAACTATATATATATATATATATGTCATTAGTGTGTCATTTGGGTACAGGTGCTATCCAGATCATAAATATGGGTCCCTGGGGTGGCGCAACTGGAGAGCAGTAAAAAACCCTGGAGCTTGATACGCGGAGAGACAGTTGGGGAAGATGAAGTTTCCCTGTGCTCCCAGTGCAAGGAGAGGTCCTGAAGAAGACTATCCCTGAGCCAAGTGAGGCAATACCTGCCTGGACCTGTGTGTGCTGTCTGTGGGAGGTTTTCCAAAGCCTGGCTTAGCTGGGCCTGGCTGGGATGCTGAGTTAGGTACTTAGGCTGGTCAGTCTGGACCAGCATAGTTTAGTTAGAGAGGGTTCCCATTGGGAGCAAGGTTTTCTTTTTATGATTGTGTTTATGGGGTGTTGCATTTAAACAGTTAAAATAAAGCACTGTTTTGTTACAAGCTGGTGTTCCTGACTCTGATTGCCTTAGAGGACTGTGCTTAGGACCCCTAAATGTGACATGGATGGCCCTCATGCTACAGGGTTTGTATATGTATATATATATATATATATATATATATATATATATATATATATATATATATATATAGTTTTCTAATGATCAAATAGCATACAAGGGAACTTTATGGTTTCAGCTACATGGAGTCCTCCCTTCCGGGAAGTCCTGCTTATGTTGTAGGACACATAGCTGTTTAAGGAGAAATGGCGGGGAGTGGGGTGTGTTGCAACGCTGCTCCTGCGCCCTGGAGATGAGCCGGAGAAGCAATGCTAGCTATACTTTTCATGGCAATTAAACAGAATCTAATTTAAAATCCAGCTTACCATAAGCTTTTTTAAAAGTGTACTATTTTTTTATAACTTCTCAAATATATGTCATGTAGGTGATTCAAAGCGAGCCTTTTACCAACAAAGATGTGTGCAAGCTTGCACATTTTGTTTGATAAATACCATACCATAACCACCATAGGGAATAAATCAATGTTTTTTGTCTGTTATCTACTAATAATGTTTGTATATTAAAATAGGCATGGCTATGATTCCAGGCTACAAGCTTTGTATTGATGCACATCTGTGAAAAATAGGTTTAAAACGTCTTCTGTTTCTCACTACATTCCTTCTTGGTACGCAAAGGGGTGTAAAACTCAACTTCTTGCATCTTGTTGAGTTTTGCAATGACTCGCTCAGGAAGGAACCTGTTCAAGAAAACAAAGCCCATCATAGTTAGAAGTAATTATTTTTTAAAAAAATCAGAAATATTGCACTTTTTTATGTTTTTCTTTTTACAGATATTTTTCAATTTGTGTTTCCAGCTTACAAAGACACTTCAGCCATCATATGCACTTTAACCCCTAGAGGGTAAAGTGGGCCTCCCTAGCCAGCTACATGAACATACATGTTCAAACGCTGCCCTGCATTTAGGGAAACCTTCCGTAATACAGCAGGGCAGTGTGGGGACCAGCCCTGACATACTCTAACTAAACAACCCCTTTAATGCAGTGATCGCATCATGGACGCAATACCGGCATTGAGTGGGGTTAATGCTGCACAATTGGTCTCATGGAAGCTTGTTGAGATCAAGTGAAAATCAAACTGGTGCAATGGATCATCAGCACTGGTACAGAGAAAAAAAAAGCCTAAAAGCAATGACGTGGAATGCAACGGTGCAAAAAAAGTTTGGACATGCCTGCACTAGAGTATACACGTAAAACTATACAAAAAAAAAACCAGACACATATAATAAAAATAATACTGTATGTAAAGAGTTAAATGAAAATACACTATACAAGCACAGTTTACATAAGAAGATACATTTTCAGAAATATGCCAGCTTTTTGCTTTTCTCATGCGCCTACTTTTGTGGGCCACAACGCCATGCCTCTTATCAGCTTGGCTGAGGGTGATGGGAGTTGCAATCCCCAAAAGCGATTGCATGAGAAAAGCAAAAAGCTGGTATCGGCCCTTTTCTTAAAAGTAATAATATGTATGTGGGTGTAGGTATATATTTTTTTTATTATTTGTGTTTTATTTCTGTATTTTTGTGACAGCAGGGATCAGGCCAATTTTTCACTGTGTAGATTAGCTTGCAACCTGTTGGCAAACTTTTTACTTTCCTGGGGCTCCTGATTGAGACTGGGAACGCAATGCATCCATTCATGAATGTACGAGTCTTCATCCAAATCCCCTATGCATTTGGATGCAAAAACACCAAAAATATAAAGTGACATCTGTCATATGCATTAGAGTCAATATAATGGCTCGACTGTACCTTTCAGTAATAAGTTTTTTCTCCTGGTAAGTTTTATCCTGCAATACATGAACACGTTTTGTAGCCCTTGATAGTCTTTCTGAAAAATGTGATTCAGTAACAGAACACGCATGGCAATACTGATAAGGATCAATTCTGGGGCAAAGAGCAATATGTTTAGCAATCGACAAGAACGCTTAGTTAGTTTGCATTGTGATTGTCACAGAGCTGGATACTCCAACTGACTACCTCCGCTGACTTGTGTTCCCTTAACCTAGGACAACAGACGTTCCCTGGTTGGATATAGCCATAGGCCATAGGGTTTAACAATACAATAGGGTCCCAACCTCCACTATCTATTACTGGCCAAAATCAGTTCCAAGGCTTGGCTTGGGTAAATGTCTGTAGGAACTGGTGGGGGGGGGGGGGGCTGACTTATACAACATATTATTGCACCATGGAGAGGGGGATCTGACATTAAACTGAAACAATGGCGGTCGCTCCCTGTTGTATATCCTGGCTGTCTGTTGGAGATAATCTCCTCAGCAAATGATGGACTGATATATTTCTGGGGGTAGACACAGAAGTCTTTACAAAGCCAGGACCCATAGTCAATAGGGAGGAGGAGGCTGGCTCTCAGGCCTCTCCAGTGGCCCCAGTAATGGAGGGTTCCGTCACGGTGAGTATTTAACATCTAACCCCTTGACGAGAATTGACGTGCCTGGCATGCCATCGGGTTTAAGTACTATGTGTGTGGGGGGAAAAAAAAAAAAATACCACTACAAAAACTTGTCAAAGTTCAACATTGAAAAATGTGCACCTCCCAAATGTGGCCTTCCATCCCCCCAAACAAGCTGACAAACCCATGCATGAGTTGTATTACTGTGCTCAGGAGGTGTTGCTGAACACATATTTGGGTGTTGTTTGACACCAGGTGAAAATATACCAGGAATGGTAAATTAATATCTGGAATACAATGTTTATGAAAAAATACTCCCACAAGCTTTGGCTGGTAGTAGTTAGGAAAGGGTTAAAATACTAGCATTTGAATTTGAGTGTCTAGTTTTCAAACATATATGGCTTGATGGTGGTAAATTGAACTGACCAGCTTCAAAGATGTCCCAAATAGCACATGGGACAGAATTTTGAACATGTCAACATTCCAAGTTGAAATATTAAATGTACCCTCCAACAACCTTACAAACCCATGCATGGGTGGTATCACTGTACTCAGGAGATGTTGTTGAACACGTATTGGGGTGTTTGAGATATATATACCAGGAGCTGTAAATATGTCCCAAATAAGACAAGGGGGCAGTATGATCAGATTAAAAAAAAAGATTTTGAAATAGGAAAAAGCTTCCTGTACTTATAGCCCTATAACTTATAAAAAACAAACATAAAAACATCTGACATTTCTGAACTCTAAGGACAATTATTAGAATGAATTTAGCAGTTTTTTCATTAGCTTTTGTATATATTTAATGTAATTTATCTACCTAAAGAAAGCCCTGAAAAAAAAAAAAAATATATATATATATATATATATATATATATAAACTTGTGTCAGTACAATAAATGAGAAACAAGAAATTTACAGCTAAACATGAACACCACAGAAATGTTTAACGAAGGGTACAAAAAGACCAACTCTGTCCCTAAGGGGCTAAAATTTGTGTCATATTTTACCTTTTATGGATTTGACCCTAAAAATGTATAGGACAGATATCAGCAGTTAGAAGCACTACCAAAGCTCATTCACGTGTGAGCCTCTATCCTAACACCACAAAAACATATCTTGTAAATGTATCTATGTACATTCATATTTTATTGCTATATCATATGTTGAACTTACTTTTGCAACAGCAAGGAATATTTTACAGAAGTGGGCACAATAATCATCTTCTTGTTAGTCAAAATCCCATCTATTAGATGTGTGACAACATCCTCAGGCTTTAGGACTGGCCATAATCTGAAAATATTAAAATAATTATACTGATTAACTACCGCAAATATGTGTTATCAGAGTAAATTTCTTTCTCATGTCATAAGTAAACAATGGTGAGATAAGGACCACCAGTTTTTACTGAGCAAAAACTTCCTTAAAATATTGCAATATTTTTGCTATCTGTGTTTGTGGCTTGCAGGGGGTAATGTTAATGTTGTCGAATAATCTGCAGTTTCAATTTCAAATTTCCACAAACAATATTAAAAATCACTGAACCTATACCTAATGGATATCATTCATTGTGTAGTTGTCATCAATGTTTGACGTCAGTCAGCTATATCTATATGTGTGTGTGTGTATTTATGTATGTATATATATATATATATATGTACTGAGATGCCCCACTCACCACCTATTTCCTCTTTAAATGGAGGTGTTTTTCACAACATCAGCGGGAATGCCCACTGATGTCAACAGGCAGTCCTGGCCGTGTCTCGCAAGGGAAGGTTTCAGGTAGCTGGAGCCTACAAGTTCCCAAGTATGGAAAGTTTCTCACAAAAGTGAGTACACCCCTCATACATATTTAAATATTTTATTATCTTTTCATGTGACAACAATGAAGAAATTACACTCTGCTACAATGTAAAGTAGAGAGTGTACAGCTATGTAGATGTGGTCAGAATAGGTTTGAATGTGGCATTGTTGTTGGTGCCAGACAGGCAGGTCTGAGTATTTCAGAAACTGCTCATCTACTGGAATTTTCATGCACAACCATCTCTAGAGTTTACAGAGAATGGTCTGAAAAAGAGAAAATATCCAGTGAGCGGCAGTTGTTTGGACAAAAATGCCTTGTTGATGTCAGAGGAGAATGGGCGGACTGGTTCGAGATGACAGAAAGTCAAATAACCACTTCTTACAACCAAGGTATGCAGAATACCATCTCTGAAAGCACAACATGTCAAACCTTGAAGCAGATGGGCTACAGCAGCAGAAGACCACACCTGAAACTCAAACTGAGGCTACAATTCACACAGGTCACCACAATTGGACAATGGAAGACTGGAAGAACGTTGCCTGGTCGGATGAGTCTCAATTCCAGTGTGGTTCAGATGGCAGGGTCAGGCTTTGCCATAAACAACTTGACAGCCTACCTGAATATTGTTGCTGACCATGTCCATCCCTTTATGACCACAGTGTACCCATCTTCTGATGGCTACTTCCAGCAGGCTAATGCACCATGTCACAAAGCTCATATCATCTCCAACTGGTTTCTTAAACCTGGCAATGAGTTCACTGTACTCCAATGGTCACCAGATCTCAATCCAATAGAGCACCTTTGGGTTGTGGTGAGAGATTTGCATCATGGATGTGCAGCCGACAAATCTGCAGCAACTGCGTGATGCTATCGTGTCCATATGGGCCAAAATCTCTGAGGAATGTTTCCAGCACCTTGTTGAAAGTATGCCACGAAGAATGAGGAGGTCCAACCTGGTACTAGCAAGGTGTACCTAATAAAGTGGCCAGTGAGTATATATCCAAAGATTACATGCTCACAGGTCTTCACAAATAGATGAATGTTAATAGTTTATTACCAAGACCATCATTCAGTCCACGCACCAGACCTTTGACAAGATAAGACAATTCATTACATCATTTCCTTATATCCCACATCAAGAATGACTAAATCAACCACCAGACGTGACTATTTTCTAAAACATTGCCTTAACCTGTTAAATGCCTAAAATACTACATCTCACTTACTGCTTTTAACTCATTACTTGCACTACTTCTATATCGTAACTGCCGTAAATATTATTTACAGTTGTGTGAAAATACACCATCTTTCAATTCTGTGGTTTTACAAAAAACAAAATAATCTGTTCCTTAGCAGGCCTAAAAATTAGGTAAATACAACTTCAGATGAATAACAACAGGTGACATGATTTACTCAACAAAAATAAAGCCAAAATGGTGAAGCCATGTGTGAAAAACTAAGTAGACCCTTACTGCTTCCTTAGGAAATAAGATTCTAAGTAGCTGAAATGTGCTGCTAATCAAACACCCATTATGAATTGATCATCATCAATCTGAGAAGGCTATAACACCATTTAAACAATTTAAAGACCCAATATTCTACAGTGAGAAAAAATATTCAAGACTGTAAAACATTCAAGACAGTTGCTAATATTCCTATGAGTAGATATCCAAGCAAATCCAACCCCAAGGTCAGATTGTGCAATGCTTATGGAAATAGCAAAAATGTTACATCTCAGACTCTACGGGCCTCAGTTAGGATGTTAAATGTTAAAGTACATCACAGTACAATTAGAAAAAGACTGAACAAGTATAATTTGTTTGGAAGGGTTGCAAAGTTACAACTGAACAAACCGCAAGACTTCTGGAACAATGTCCTTTGGACAGATGAGACCAAAGTAGATGTGTTTGGCCATAGTTCACAGGGCCACATTTGGCAAAAGCCAAACAGAGCATATCCGCACAAACATACCAACTGCCAAGCACGGTGGTGGAGGGGTGATTTGGGGCTTGTTTTGCAGCCATGTCCTGAGAACCTTTCAGCCATTGAGTTGGCCATGAACACCTCTGTATACCAAAGTATTCTAGCATCAAATATGAGGCAATCTGGCCAAATTCAGGATATGCACACCAGCAAATCTCCAACAGAATGGCTGAAAAAGAATCACAGACATCATTCTACAATATCGCAATAAAGAAATCATAGTGGGAGGCGATTTTAACACAATATGGGATATCCACCTAGTTAGAAGGGAAATGAACCCTACTGGGCGTTTGCTTTTGAATTCTAAACCTTTGTGAGATCATGCGAAGACAGCAGCCCTGACTGATATTTGGAGACTTCTTCACCCTAAAGTGCGGCCCTCTCAGCAACAATACATCAGATATCCTGGCCAGACCATGGCGCAGTGGAATGCAGAATAACACCTTCTGTACAAGGCCTCTGCTCAAGGCATTGGCGACTGGACAAATTCTTGCTGACAGATCCAGCTCTGGTGGAGGAAATTAACCAGGACCTTAGACAGTTCTATCAATCTAATAGGCCACATGACACTTACCCCATCTGTTGTGGCACACCCATAAGGCCTTAATTTGGGGTTCATTTATCAGGATCGCAGCCATATGTAAGAATTAAGACAAGCATTCATCACTTCACTCACTGATAAGCTAACTGAATTAGAAGCGCAAGATAAGACATCCATGCATAAACACATCCTTCATGAAATAATGATAATAAGTGAGAGGGGAGCTTAATCTACTATTCAGCAAAAAAGCCATTTATTGAGAGTCTATCACACTGCTAGACTCTCGCAGCTGGAAGCCTGGTCCTACCCCAAGAACACATTACCATGGGTGGATATTGAGCGCAGTTGCATCTCCCATCATCAAGTACAGCTAGTCCTCTGGACAGAAGACCCAGTGCTACTTAGAGACATCATCCTAACAACCGTAAGAACCTCTTACTCCCTGTAGAGGAGAGTGAAACGAAGCCTAAATCTCACAGGAGAGTTCTCCCGGTTAACTCCTGTGATTTGTAACCCGCTCTTTCCAGCAGGGCGAGTAATGAACCAGTTGAGATGGTGGATTGAAGCAGGCTTGGGGTGGTTAGAAATTCTGGTGCAGAGAGGAAAGATGGTGATGTTCAAGCTCCTACAGGAGACCAAGCAGATAACAAATATGAAACTCTTCTGTTACCTACAAATTAGACACTTGGACATAGAAAAGATTCAGTCCAACATTTGGAACCTCATTGCTTTAGAGAAAATCACAGCAAAACTACACAATGAAATCCATAAATTTGAAGCCATATGGAACCCCTGGATCACAACATACTCTAAAATAGAGGAAGTTGCCGCTTAATACGCCTTTGAGATCGAGATACATTGAGAGCACTAGTGTCCCCCTCTCTTTTTTTTTCTTTTCTTACATGCGCATAAAAAGCGACTGTCAAACATGCTCTAGAACAAAATCACTTAGTATAGCATGTACTTTACGTGAGGGGTATCAAACGCTATTTCATATTTGCTTGGTTTTTAATGTAAGAGAAGAATATATTAAACAGTAAAAAGGTGTGGTTTGCATGGAACTCTGTAGAGAGTTTTTGAAAGCAAATTCTGCCAAAGAAAGTAGTTTGTGCCAATCATCCTAGTTGTTTACAAATACCCTTAAATATTGTTAAAGATTTGATTAGTACATTCTGCCGCTTCATTAGTTTGCAGGTGGTACGCAGTAGAAAAAAAGGAGAGTGTGACCTCTGTTTCTCCAAAACAAACTGGACACCCCAATCCGAAACAATCTCTTGGGAAAGACCATGAATGCGGATAATCTCTTTCATAAATACGTTGGCCAATTCTTAATAAAGTAATTTGCGTTATGGTATGAAATGAACCATCTTGGAAAAACGATTAGTAACAGTCAGTATGGTAGTATGGAGGTTGTATGAAGGGAGGTCAACAACAACAAAGTCCATAGCAATGTGGGTCCAAGCACGATTGGTCATGGAAAGTGGTAAAAGTTGCCCTGCGGGGAGACATCTGGGTTTCTCATGAAGTCATAAATGTCCCTTCTCCCAGACGGCCACCAGAACAGTTGCCCTACAGAAAGGAGGAACAGCAACCTTGGAGAAGTCCCTGATGAAACACCAATAATAATTAGCAAAACCAAAGACTCTCTGCAAGTGTTTAATTCCATGGGGTTGAGGCCATTGTAGTACAGCTTGGAGTTTACCTGGATCCATTTAAAAACCAAACTCACTGATGACATACCCCAAGAAGTCCACTCTGTTAACTTTAAACTCACAGTTTTCTAGCTTGGAATATAGTTTGTTTTCCCGTAGCTGAAGTAAAACCTTCTTAACATGTACCTGGTGTGTGGTTAAGTCAGAAGAATGAATCAAAATGTTGTCCAGATAGACGATGACAAACTATTGTAAGCCAACTTGGATGCAGTTGTTAAAACTCTTGGAAAACAGCTGGGGCATTACACAATCCAAATATACAATAAATAATGCCTGGAAAATGTGTTAAAAGATTCTATTCATCCCCCTGCGTTTAGTAAAGAATTTGGACCCTTTGAGACTGTCAAACAGTTCTGAAATCAAAAGGAGAGGGTAGGTATTCTTTATGGTAAAGTCCTCTATGATCAATACAGGGTCTGAGCCCACCGTGGAACGACGAATAAATCTTTTCTTGAGATTCTTTTGGATTTTGGCAGGAGGTAGACTTGTGTAGACTTGACCACAAGGGGGAATAGCACCCGGCAGTAAGTCGATGGGCCAATCATAAGCACAGTGATGTGGGAGGGTGTCTGCTTCCTGGAAACAGACAGGTTAAAGTGGATGACCATCAATGCCTTCAACGTATACCGGTGTGTTCTTAGGAACCAGGGGTATGTTCTGTGACTCACAGAAGTGCAGGTCAATAATATCCCCTGCAGCCCCAAAATTAACTAGTGCCTGAGAGGAGATGATCTTCTCCCAGGTGATAACAGAAATGGGTACTATCATGCTGGGTTTTTCTGAACAGGGGAGAGCAGCAGACAAACCTATAGTAGGCCCCCCTTTCCTATCTAGGCGGTGTAATTTCCTGGCTTGTAAGGACAAGCAAGGGCAAAATTTGCCTTTTTGCCACAGTTTAAACAGAGCCCTTCACTGTTGCAAAAGGACTTCTCTTCCTCAAAAGTAGTACCTATTTGCATAGGTTCTTCAAGAGACAAAGGCGGTAGAGGGTGAAGAGGGGAGCCAGACGACCAACAGATTTTCTTTGATGGCCTCTTTGTGTCTGGCATTTGCAAAGTCATAAATCAATATGACCCTCATAGGCAATGAGTTCCTGCAGATCAGAGGGTAGATATCGGGCTGCCAATAAATAAGGACCAGCTCCCAAACGTCTACCTCAAAACCAGAATGTGTACCTCCCTGTTGAGGTAAGCAGTCACATGGGAGTAGCAGTGAGCTGGTCCTTTTTTATGCTCCTTGAGTGTTAGAGTGCTTGTAACTAAGACTGCCAGTTCAGTTTCATATAAGGATCAGGTGTGTGTCACAACATTCTGACTCTACGTGGGCATTAAAGTGCTGATGATTGCACATGTTATCTTATAGTAGAATATATGCGTTGCATTAATTCTTTGTTACTTTTCTGTGATATATAAGCTTTGAATGGCCAATATGGCAGCCCAATTGTTTCCAAGCTGATATACAGATCCCAATAAAGGACTTTAAAATAGGGATTCTGGATGTTTATCCTCTATGAGGCACGGTAAATTGAGAGTGCCAGTAAAAAGTGGATTTCAGTTTTAAAAAAACAATGCTACTGCATTGTTGAGCTGATAATGCTAATAACTGCCTGGGGTGTCAGACACTATGATACACACACTGACACTGTATGTTGACACAGATGCTAACACTATCCATTAACATACACACACAGTTACGACTGGTACCGGGTCTGGTAGGAGTCTCTATGCAGGGATCAGAACCCTGCATGGGGCAGACGGTTGTAGATGCACCTAGGAAGCTTTAAACACCATACAGTAAAATACACAGACAGATGCTAACAGCATCTTTTCACTCATACTAACACAAACTAACACCAAAAACACATCATAATATTCTAACAGAGTAATATAATGAAAGTTTCTGCACATGTAGAGCTATTATTTGGTGTCACCAATTGTTTTAGGTTTTTGCTGTACATACGCGGAAGGCTCCATGGAAAAAATGTGTTACTGGGATTCAGTCCGGTCTAATTAATCTTTTCTGAAAGATAGTCTTGTGCCAAGAACGGAAAAAGCAATGACCTGTACATAGGGTCAATTGTAAACTCATAAACAGAATATTAATTTTATTAAAGTCATGTGAAACTGTTTTATTAAATAGACCCGAAGTTGCCAAAGAACATAAGACATTCTTATGTTCTGTCTTTTAGACCAGTAAGGTGGTGTTTAAGAACACTATTGCAATACTACTCACTGTATCACGTCTGTTAACATGATCATATGCGCACACACACATGTAATAAACTGTCTCAAGCTATACTGGAAAAAAAGGATTATGTGCATCTTCCTATGGGATCACGTAAACAGATGTGATACAGTGAGCAATATTGCAACAGTGTTCATAAATTGCAAAACTGTTCTTAAATACAGTGGTTGTTTTTATCTTTCAACACTTCTCAACAGTGGATACCCTGTGGTTTGCCAATACATTAGCTGTATTTTGTGACAGGACTCACCCCTCCAAAAGTAAAAAAAAAAAAAAAAAGCCCAGTAATCTTACATATCAATACCTAAACATTCTGTTCTTCCAAAAAGGAGAACTCAGGAAATACAAATTAATCTTTTGTAACTTCATACCTTGTGTGCTTATATTTTGTGTATAGGTCCAGTTTATGTTGTGGGGAAAAGGTACAGATGTGGAGCTGCAGTTCTGATAGAGCAGTGTTTTGTTGCAATGGTGCTCTATGATGATGAGCATATCGACAGGCTAGTTAAAAAGCCATCACTGATCCCTTTTAAAGTGTCACTGGTCTCAAATTGATGATATAATCTGTGATGTCATATTCCATTAGCAAGGCACATGAGAACATAAACTGTATCTTGGAGGACTTTTGTGAAGTGGAATTTCCACAGCTTTTTAAAATCAAAATCCCTAGCAATTCAAGTAAAAAACATAGAAAATATAATTCTGAACATTGATACCTACCAGTGGCAACCTTGCAGATATTAAACATACATTTCACTGAATTCTACTAAGAAAGCTCGACTTAAATCTGTGAAAGCTGCTGGAACATATCTTATTGTCAGCTTGTTTAAATTCCCACATTAAAAGAATTTAAAACATTGGCTCTTGAATACCATGTGTTGTGGACTGTTCTCCTATCTTCACATAAACTATATTTAGAGTTAGCAATCTGGAATCAACTCAATTTCATCTCCCCTCTCTTCTTCCTTCTTTTGCTTTCCTCTCACCACTTTTTTTCCTTCTACATCTCTGCTCTCCTTTAAAAAATTCTGTTGCCAAGGATTGTTGCATTATGTACCCATATTGTTAACAGCTCTAGTACCAAGCTGATGTTACTACTTGTAAATGTATTGTTATGTATCCTAGAAATGCTGTAACTATATTTAACATGAACCATTCTCTGTAAATTAAACTTCCTGGCAGTAACACTATGTCATTGTTATATTCCTATATACATGTTAACTTTACATTGGCTTGTGTGACAGTGAACTGGGCATGGTGGTGGATAACATATATATTTCTCAGAAAATACTGCAGTGCAATGTATTTGATAACCCCAGGGAGAATGGTTTGTTACCGACAAAATCATGTTAATGCTGTAGTTATGTTTAGGTCCCTGGGGTGGAGCATTTGGAGAGAAGGGAGGGCCAGTGCTCCACTCCACAGTTTACTTGCAGCAGGTGAGGAAGCCAGTCCAGGAGTTCTGGTTCTCTCAGATAGTTACTCACCTGTTAGCAATGAGCAGCAGGGGGCTGCTACAAAAAAGAGCCCTGTGAGTTATTCAGGTGAGAAACACACAAGAAGTGAGTGAGTGCATTTTTCTCCTAAAGAATCTGCTGAACGGTTCCTAAACGAAAAGGTCTGTGCTAAATGTTTTTGTTCATAGCGGGTAAGCCGTCCAACGAAAGTTAGTTGCTGGGCAAGCAAGGCTTTTCTTTTTGTTTGTTTTATTTATGTTTGTTTACAGACCTTTTAATAAAAGGACTACAATTTCGAAAAATAATTCAGCCTTATGTGGTATTTCAAACCTTAAGACTGTGTGGTTACATGATCCCAGCACTTGTTACTCCAGATTACTGGTTTGTAAAACCTAATAATCTTCCAGTGCGATTAAATATATTTCCAATAAAAACATGAAGTGTGGACATGGAGATGTGACAAACAAAAGAAGGAATAAACTACTATCTAAAATTCTATTTTTCACTTTTAATGCAAATCACTGTTTTGCATGTTTTGCAGGTTCCAGTGCATTTTACTGCATGTAATTTGGTGCTGGTATTCTTTAGTTATTGGAGTTAGGAGGGCTCTGGAACACACATGGTACAGAAGAGAGCTTACGTGCTTTGTATGCTTGCACTACTGCACAAGTTGACGTTTGAGCTATCAAGATGACCATATGCTGGAGATTTGTAGACTTTTAGTACAGGTTCCATGGAAAGTAGAGGATGCCTGGCACTGTTTGGAGGACTAAAAGTGTGAGGAAGCAGGTTTTACTTGTTCTTTAGATGTAATAGATATATTTAAATTTTCTGATGCAGCTGTTGTCTACACTTTAAGCCAATTAAAGAGATTTCCTTTCGGTTATCTACTTTTGTTCTCATTTACTTCCCCTCTCTCCTCCTCCTTATATCTTCTCCCCTCTATCTTCCTCCACCACCCTTTCTATCATTTATTTGGTATTTTAACCGTTCTCTCTCCTGCTACCCCTCTCTTTTCTATTCTTTTATTCTCCTTACATTCTCTTGTTTCTTCTCTTACATAGTTATATAGGCTGAAAAAAGACATGCGTCCATCAAGTTCAGCCTTTCCTATATCTGTTAATTTGTTGCTGTTGATCCAAAAGAAGGCAAAAAAAACCCCCGGTTTCGCCCTTTCCAATTTTGCACTAACCAGGGAAAAAAATTCCTTCTTGATCCAAAAATGGCAGTCAGATTTCTCCTTGGATTAATCCCCGAATATTATGTTTTTCCAGGTATCCATCCAGTTGCAGTTTAAACGTCTGTACAGAGTCTGATAAAACTACCTCTGCAGGCAGAGAATTCCACATCCTTATTGTCCTTCCTGTAAAAAAAACCCTTTCCTCTGCTTAAGTCTAAATCTCCTTTCTTCCAGTCTAAAAGCATGACCACATGTCCTATGCATAGTCCTGTTTATGAACAGATTTCCACACAATGGTTTGTATTGGCCCCGAATATATTTATATATATTCTTTTCTATTTTCGTTGCCTTTCCTTTTGTTTCTCTGTTTTTTATCCTCTCCTTTTTGATTTGTCTGTTCTGTTTTCTTCTTTTGTCTTCTGAATGAAACTGGCAAATAAGCAAACTGGGGCTTGACATTTCTCAGCCATCTGGAAGCCACCACTTCTACTAATGTTTCTGCTGATACTAAAAAACACATTCTAACACTGTAACACCATAAATTATAGCATTGCATATTTATATTTTCCCAAGATATGATGTGGTAAAGACCAAAATGTAAGAGTCTCAAAATTTGTTTCGTACCTTGTACTTGGGTTTTGAACAAATCCAGTGTTTACAAATACAGGGCAGAGACAAGATGTTTTAATTCCATTTTTCCCCAGGGCTTCAAGTTCTGCTGTCAAGCACTCATGAAAGCCAACTGCCCCAAACTTACTAGCACTGAAATAAAAAAAAAACATCTGTCAACACATAGTATTAGTTGTGTTATATAGGCCTGTGATGGGTCATGAAAGTGTGCTTTCTTAATTTTTATTTTTAAATGTGCATTGGGGTGTTAAACTTTTCCTTAAGGATGACAGGATCCTTTTGGACAAGGTCACGGGGCAAGTCATTGGTAATTTAGTATGAAACGGCAAGAAGTATTTGTAGATGTCTCGTGGCGGATCCCCCCTCCCATGCTTTCACTCATGTTTCTGCTTTGCATTTGTAAGTGAACTTGTTCACTGGGGGCACAGCCAGCACACAATTTAGATTAGCTTATTGTCTACCTTCTGACCCTTGACCACAGGTACAAATGCAGGGATGTATGGGTAGCATTCACCTTGGGACTCTGCAGAGACAACTTTTGAAGCAATGCTCTAATGAGTTCATATGCCCATGAAACACACTGGAGACACCAGCCTCCTTTGCAGAAATGGGACAGGCGGGCTGTTTAGAAGGGCAGAGGTGGCACAGACGGGTTGCTTCAGGGGCAAATGTGGCACAGGCAGGCTGCTTCAGTGGGGACAGAAATGGGACAGGTAGGCTGTTTAGGGGGGCAGAGGTGGCTCAGGCAGGCTGTTTAGGGGGCAGAGGTGGCACAGACAGGCTGCTTCAGGGGCAGCGGCGGCACAGGAAGTTTGTTTTAGGGGCAGCGGTGGCACAGACAGGCTTTTTTAAGGGGAGACGTCTACCATGTCAAAGTCTGGTTTACCGTATAGTGGTAGGGGTTATGCTGCACTACCGTCAATGTCCGGCTCAGTATATAGTAATGGGAGTTATGCTGTAACATATCTGTTCTGTAAATGTTATTTATTGAAACCTTTTTTTATTTGTTATTTTTTTTTATCAGATTTCTAGTTTTTTCCAGTTGACATACAGTTTACAAATTTGTGAAATAAATATTCTTGCCAACATTTTTTTTTTGGGGGGGTGCCAAATACAGGCTCCGCCCCGGGTGCCAAATACTCTAAGTACTCCCCTGGCCTCATGTTTTGTTTGATTGTTTTTTGTTTTAATTATAGGCATTTCTAAGTGAAACATCAGAGAAGCAGGGGATTCTGAAAAGAAATAACTGCCCTTTTGTCCATAGGAAAATATTGTAGTGACTCGGTTCTAATAATGTTCATCATGAAAACCATTAGAATCAACTGGGGTTTTGAAGTCTGATATGCATGTGGGAAAGGGGCCAGTTGGAATCCTTGCATATCATTAAATCAAATTAAAATAAGAATGAGTCTGGTTTAGTCCATGTAAACCTAGGTAGAGCAACACATTTAATACCAATGTAATAAACCTAAGATTTTTTATAAAGACCACAAAACACATTTCAACATTATAATACACTGAATTGCCACCCAGTAATGATACTTACCAATAATCCACTAGGTAACATAATCCAACATGACCAGCTATTGAAGCCACTGTAACTATGTGACCTCTGTTTTTCTTCATCATAGCAGGCAGGAAGGATTTAGCTGTCTTAAATTAAAAAGAAGCATGTTATCAATTCGTTTTTAATAGCACAAATAAAAATACTTAGTACTTGATGTATGAACAAAACAAGTTAACCATTTAAATTTTGTTTTTTGTAACCATTTAAATTGGCCTGCCCACCACTCAAAATGCTCCACCCCAGCAAACCATACAGTAGATTTATACATCATCCATGCACAAACTATCTCCCTGTGCCTGTTACTATATATATATACTCACTGGCCACTATATTAGGTACACTTGTTCAATTGCTTGTAAACACGAACAGCTATTCAGCCAATCAAATGGCAGCAAGTCAATGCATTTAGGCATGTAGACGTGGTGAAGACAACTTGCTGAAGTTCAAACCGAGCATCAGAATGTGGCATGGTTGTTGGTGCCAGACGGGCAGGTCTGAGTATTTCAGAAACTATTGATCTACTGGGATTTTTACGCACAACCATCTCTAGGGTTTACTGAGAGTGGTCCGAAAAAGAGAAAATATCCAGTGAGCTGCAGTTGTGTGGACGAAAATGCCTTGTTGATGTCAGAGGTCAAAAGAGAATGGGCAGACTGGTTTGAGACGACAGAAAGACAACAGTAACTCAGATAACTACTTGTTACAACCAAGGTATGCAGAATACCGTCTCTAAATGCACAACACAACGTTGAACCCTTGAAGGGCTACAGCAGCAGAAGAACACACCGGGTGCCACTCCTGTTAGCTAAGAACAGGAAACTCAGGCTACAATTCCCACAGACTCACCAAAATTGGACAATGGAAGACAGGAAGAATGTTGCCTGGATTGATGAGTCTCTATTCCAGCTGCGACATTCATATGGCAGGGTCAGACTTTGCCGTAAACAACACGAAGGCATGGATCCATCCTGCCTTGGCACGCTTGGGTCCCTTAGTACAAATTCAGCATTGTTTAAATGCGACAGCCTACCTGGGTATTGTTGCTGACCATGTCCATCCCTTTATGACCACAGTGTACCCATCTTGTGATGGCTACTTTCAGCAGGATAATGCACTATGTCACAAAGCTCACATCATCTCCAACTGCTTTCCTGAACATGACAATGAGTTTATTGTACTCCAATGGCCTCCACAGATCACCAGATCTCAATCCAATATAGCACCTTAGGGATGTGGGAGAACGGGATTTGCATCACAGATGTGCAGCCAACAAATCTGATGCCAAAATCTCTGAGGAATATTTCTAGCACCTTGTAGAAAGTATACCACAGAGAATGAAGGTAGTTCTGAAGGCAAAAATTCTTAATACATGGACATTATGTATTTTGTATAACTGTTATGTGTCACGTCTGTATAACTAGAGGTACTCACCGCAGGAGTTATTCTGCTCAGAAAACTGCTGTATAGGGAGAAGCCCCAACAGCGGTAATCCAGGATTTAGATGATCTCAACAGTGAGACAGCCTCCGTGAATACAGGTAGCAGGTAAGTACTGAGTATGAAAAACAGGTACACAGGAGCTGGTAGTAAGGCAATACGGAATGGTATACAGGAGCAGGTAGTCAGGCAAGCCGGGTCGGTACACAGGAGCAGGTAGTCAGACAAGCCGGGTCGGTACATAGGAAGCACGGGCAAAAGCACAGAATCACTAGGCAAATTGGAGGTCAGGCAGGCATGGGTCAAAAACAGGAATCGGCAGTAATCTCAGGTACACAGGTAGAAGACCACAACAGGGTGCCTGTGAAAGCACAGCAAGGATTTTTAAATCTGGCGCCAAACGGAAAGCCCCGCCTCCAAGCTGCATCAAGATCACGCTTCCAGACGTCCATCACGTCCACGGCACCAGCCAGGAGGATTTGCTGCGCCCCCAGTGGACGGACCGGAGACTGGACGGCAGGTGAGGGAAGCCTTCCGGGAACTCCTGCAAATACACGGGGTATTCTAAGGGAAGGGGGAAGGAACAATCTGTAAGCGACAGGATTCATTTTACGAAGGATCCGGAAAGGACCGATATATCGAGGGGTGAGTTTCATGGATGGGACTTTAAGTTTAATATTTTGGTAGATAGCCAGACTATGACCTGCCATAAAGGAGGGACCCAAACGACGAGGATGGCCAGAGTGGCTTTTGAAATTAGAGGCTGCCTTAAATAAAGATTGGTGAACTTTGTCCCAAACTAATGGCAATTGTTTCACATATAGATCTACAGCAGGAACCTGGGAATCACCGAACGAAGTGGACAGAGAGGAAGGATGATAGCCGTAATTACAAAAGAAAGGGAAAACTGTAGAGGACTCATGAACGGCATTATTTCTGGCAAATTCTGCCCAAGGCAGGAGTTGAGTCCAGTTATTCTGGTGATAGTTAAAAAGTAAACGTAAAAACTGTTTGATTGGTTCCTTCCGAGATACCGTTAGTTTGGGGGTTATAAGCGGAGGAAAAAGCTAGAGATATGCCCAAGGAGGCACAGAAGGTTTTCCAAAACAAAGCCGTAAATTGTACCTCACGATCAGATACCACTTGAAGCGGGATGCCATGCAGATGGATAACATTGGCAACAAAAACAGGAACTAACTCAGGAGCCGAGGGTAATTTGGGAAGGGGAACAAAATGCGCCATTTTAGAAAACCGATCTACCACCACCCAAATGACTGTATTGCCCTCTGATGGGGGAAGGCGACGATAAAGTCCATAGCTAAGTGCGTCCAGGGTCAAAGGGGAATGGGTAAAGGCTGAAGCAAACAGGGAGGCTTAGCATGGGAACTTTTGGCGACCGCAAAGGCGGTACAGGAGGTGGCATAATCCACGCAATCAGATCTTACATCAGGCCACCAAAACTACCTACTCACAATTTCAACGGTATGTCGAGCACAAGGGCCTGTGGGTAGAGATGCATGTGCCCAGGACAAAACGTTTTCCCTTACAGATGCAGGAACAAATAGAGTATCCAGAGGCCATTTACTATGAACAGGAGTCTTGGTCTGAGCCTTAAGGATACGGGAAACCAGGGGGGGAATGTAAGTGGGTGGAAACCGCAGAGATAATCCGGGATGGGGAAATAATGGGTTCAGGCACCGACTTAGTATCAGAGTTGGATACAAACTGTCTGGACAACGCATCAGCCTTGACATTCTTGGACCCTGGACGGTATGAGATAAAGAACATAAATCTAGAAAGAAACAGAGACCATCTGGCTTGCCTAGGATTTAGTCTTTTAGCATGGCTAAAATACTCTAGGTTCTTATGATCAGTTAAGATAGTAATAGGATTCCTTGCCCCTTCTAGAAAGAGCATTGTTATGGCTCAACAGTTCACAGTACCCCACGTCATAATTCATCTCGCCCATAGAAAATTTCTTGGAAAAATAGGCACACGGATGGAGTTTATTGTTGAAATCCCTGCGCTGTGAAAGAACAGCTCCTACCCCAACCTCAGAAGCATCCACCTCAACAATAAAGGGCTTGGTAGCGTCAGGGTGACTTAAAAACGGCGCAGTGGCAAAGGCATTCTTAAGTAACGTAAAGGCCTGAAGGGCCTCCGCTGATCAGTGTTTACAGTCAGACCCTATTTTGGTCATATTGGTGAGAGGATTCACGATTTAAAAATTTTTTTTAATACATTTTCTATAATAATTAGCAAAGCCCAAAAATCTCTGAAGAGGACGTAATGCTTGAGGTTGGGGCCATTCTGAGATGGCAGAAAGTTTCGCAGGATCCATCTCAAATCCAGAGGCTGAAATTGTGAAACCCAGAAAAGAGACGCGAGGCACTTCAAATAGGCCTTTCTCGAGTTTGGCGTATAATCTATTTTGACGAAGACGCTGCAGAACAATACGAACATGTGTACGATAAGACTGGAGATCTGGAGAATGATATCATCCAGATAGACTATGACGAATTGAAAGGATATATCATGGAAAATGTCATTAATGAATTCCTGAAACACTGCGGGAGCGTTACATAACCCAAACGGCATGATGGTATATTCATAATGTCCCATCCTAGTATTGAAAGCAGTCTTCCATTTGACTCCCTTACGAATATGAAGTAGATTGTAGGCTCCACGGAGATCCAGCTTAGTAAAAACGGTAGAACCCCTTAAGCGATCAAACAATTTGGGAATGAGTGGGAGCAGATACTTGTTCTTAACAGTGATACTGTTCAAACCCCGATAGTCAATGCATGGTCTTAAACCACCATCTTTCTTTTCAAATGTAAATCCCGTATCCTTGATGTAATCTTCTAGAATTTGGGATTCGGGTAAGGACAATGGATAAGTACGCCCTCGAGGGGGTAACGTGCCAGGTAAGAGTTCAATAGGGCAGTCATAAGGTCTGTGGGGAGGTAAAACCTCTGCTTGCTTTTTATCAAAAACATCCCGGTATTCTTGATATTCTCAGGGTATCAACGAAGTTGAAACAGATGAAATACAGGCGTTTTTAATAAAGGTTTTAGGAAGACAGTGCTGTGTACAAGCAGGACCCCATTCTAAAACGTCCCCGGTAAACCAATTGATCGAAGGGTTGTGTAACCGTAGCCATGGAAGGCCTAAAACCACAGGACAGGACAGGGGTGAGATGACATGGAAAGATATAGTTTCCTGGTGAAGTATCCTGACCCAAAGTAATAACGGAGAAGTACGTTGAGTGATAAACAAGGGTTGCAACGGATGACCATCAATGGCAGAAATGGCAATTGGGGAAAAAACTTGGAGAAGAGGCAACTTATGCAGGAGAGTCCAACAGCTGTCTAGGAGTCGAAAGTACCTTGTTTAACTCAGTAGGATCCATGACCCTGTTGTAATGTTGCGTCTGTATCAGTAGAGGTACTCACCGCAGGAGTTTTTCTGCCCAGAAAACTGCTGTATACGGAGAAGCCCCAACAGCGGTAATCCAGGACTTAGATGATCCCAACAGTGAGACAGCCTCCGTGAATACAGGTAGCAGGTAAGTACTGAGTATGAAAAACAGGTACACAGGAGCTGGTAGTCAGACAAGCCGGGTCGGTACACAGGAGCAGGTAGTCAGGTAAGCCGGGTCGGTACACAGGAGCAGGTAGTCAGAAAGACCACGCCTTCAGACGTCCATCACGTCCACGTCACCAGCCAGGAGGATTAGCTGCGCCCCCAGTGGACGGACCGGACGGCAGGTAAGGGAACCCTTCCGGGAACTCCTGCATTGACGGGCAACCTTAGATTTGCCCGTCAAGGAGTTCCCGGGACCGACCTTCGTTCTCCCGTGTCGGCGGTTGGTCTGCCTGCCACCGGCACGGAGAGAACGTGAAGGTTTCTCGGGTGCCCGTGCACCGCAACCGGAAGTCCGCTCACCGACCATGGGACCGGAGAGAGAAGTATCGGGTCCCCGTGATCCGCGAGCAGACCCCCGCCCGTGGCCAACGGGTCCCGAGGACATGACATTATGTATAACTGTTCCCACAAATTTGGAAGCATAGCATTGTCCAAAATGTCTTGGTTTGGTGAAGGGGGTTATGGACAATGCTATAATGCTATGCTTCCAACTCTCCGGGCACAGTTTCGGGAAGGCTCTTTTCTATTTCAGCATGACTGTGCCCCAGGTCCATAAAGATATGGTTGGGTGAGTTTGATGGGAAAGAACTTGACTGACCCGCACAGAACCTTGACCTCAACCCCATCAAACATCTTTGGGATGAACTGGAATGCAGATTGTTCAGTGTCTGAACTCACAAATGCTCAACTAGAGGGGCAGGTGAAAATCCCCACAGAAAAGCTCTAATATCTTGTGGAAAGCCTTCCTAGAAGTGTGGAAGCTGTTTTAGCTGCAAAGAGGGGGGGTCACGTCTATGTACTTAGAATGTAATGTCATGGAAATATATAGTTTCCTGGTGTAGTATCCCGACCGAAAGTAATAACGGAGAATTACGTTGAGTGATAAACGAGGGTTGCGACGGATGACCATCAATGGCAGAAATGGCAATCGGGGGGAAATCTGGAGAAGAGGCAACTTATGCAGGAGAGCAAAGGACTTGTCGATGAAGGAGCCAGCAGCCCCAGAGCCCAACATAGCAGACGAGGAGATCTTCCTTCCACTCCACTCCAATGAAACTGGAACAATCAAATTATTTTCTAAATTAGGAGCTGAATGATGTTCTCCCAAGGCAAGGCTCCATTACTTGGACTGGGAGTGGGCATTTCCCAGTTTATTGGTCCAAAATCGTACAAAATGACCCTTCTGCCCACAGTATAAACAAAGTCCTTGTGACCTGCGACGAGATTTCTCTGCCAGAGACAGTTTAGTAGCTCCCAGTTGCATGGGTTCCTCTGGAGGCAGAGCAAGAGAAGGTGGCCCCTGAGGAGAAAGGGAGCGGCGTTGATGATAAATAGTGCGTTCATATCTTTTAGCTTTGAATGACTGTCTTTCACGGATACGGGGGGGGTGGCAGCTATATACAGTATTCTTCACCTCTATGCACTTAGAATGTAATGTCATAAACGTAACTGTGTAATGATCAGGTCTCCCAATATTTTTGTCAATATTTTTAGTGTATATATTAGACTAGTGCATTTGTTTACATCAGACATTTTTTCCCAATTTATTTTACAACAAAACCTTTAGTTTCCGGTTAGCACACAAAAAAATTATTTGTGACAAAATTAGGCATTTGAGTGTGCTTGCACACAGGGTGTTTTAGTTGTTTATTAAATACTGTTCTGTTCCTAAATATAGTTTAGTTTAGTTGCCCATTTATGCTACCAGCCAAACCTCTAATTTGTGGACAAATTCATTTTTTATTATCTTTATTATCATATCATATTTTCTCCTTCGTTGATAAATAAATATTGGTGACAAAACCAGGTATTCTTCTAGGCTAGCTCATGTCTTTCAGTTGTTTAAAATTGAAAACCTGTTCCTAAGTACTAGTTTAATACTGTTGCCCATTTATGCTACCAGACAAACCTCTAATTTGTGGATAATACAAAATATTTTTATTATCTTCAATTAATTGCTGAATAAATAAAAGGCAGCATACTCAACCCCCCAGAGAACACAGCTCTCCCGCACCAGGTTGTGCAGATGGCTTTCTTGAATCTTTCTTTCTTCAATCTTCCCAAATTAGGCCAATTAGCGCTCAATATTCAAACTAGTGAGTGAGGGCTAGTGTCTCCTTCCTTACTCTGAGTGATTATTTTTTATTAATTTTGTTAAATTCAGTCCTGCTCCACAGGGCTGCATGTGCCTATCAAAAAACTAAAAAAAAATATATATAAAAAAGATAATAAAAAAAAAATAAAAAACCTTACATCCCCCGTTCACATAACCCCCAAACCCTTTAAAGACCATAGGCATAAAGAATTATAACAAAATATGTACACCTTATAAGTATGCTCCCCTGGTGCTGGAAAGTATGGAAAAATCTAATAATAAATTAGGTATTTCCCGAAATCAAAGACACCTGAATTGATAAAACTTGGAGGGGATTTTCCATCACTTTACCTAATTTTGTGAGGATTCAGAAGGAAAATTAAAAAAAAATAGTTTTTTTTCTAATTTTCGCTAGTTTTTACTATATTTCTCATTCTAAATTTTCAGCTAATCATCCAACTATGATATCAAAAGAAAGCTCTATCTCTCCTTGAAAAAACAATATATAGTTTACATGGGAACACTAATCACAGGAAAAGAGAATCATCGCTGAACCGACATAGCGCAAAAATGGCAAAATTGCTCTGGGCTTTGAGGTACCAAAAACTCCTGGGATTGAAGGGGTTAACAGAGGAAGAAATAGGGACAAAGGGCCCTTAACCCCTTCAATCCCCTATAGGCGTACCGGGACGTCCAAAAAACGCCCACAAAGAAACCCCTATGGACGTCCCGGTACGTCCAGCCCTTCGTGCAGCGTCAGGGACACATCCCTGCCGCTGCACGGGAGACCAGGCTATCGTTTGACAGCCTGGACTCCCCACTGACAGCAGAAGCCGGCTTTGCCGGCTTTCTGCTGTCCGATCGCCTGTAACAGCTTCTGGCATGAAAGCCGGTAAGCTGTTACCGATAAACTGCCCGATCGCGCAGTTTCAAACGTGCGATCGGGCATTCCCTTCCGGGTTGCGTCACTGCTGACGGGGATATCCTGCCCTCCGATGAGGCACAGAGACGCTGCGATCTCTATGCAGGTCTGTGAGGACCTGCATAGAGATCACAGTGTGATCGGTGCAGGGGGATCGCGGGGAGGGGAGTGAGAAACCATCTCTCTCACTCCCCCTC
>VKOC01000004.1:32359689-32373771 GCA_009364415.1 Spea multiplicata
AGGAGACAATGTCATGGATACAAGATGTGTCTAACATGTAATAACTCTCCCCAAAGTCTTATTTATCTCACAAGAATACACAACATGCCAATCCAAACAGCAGGAGACTGTGTGCCTGGAACACTTTACCTAGGAATTTTCATTATCATTGATTAAAATATATAAGGAGCTGTTTCTGCGTGTTTCAAAGTCACATTCCCAGGGGCTACAAACCTACAAAAGAAATCACCCCTTCCTCCCAAAAATAACATTACATGTCATTGAAAATTAAAAAAAATATAATGATTATATTAAATTAATTTTCAAGGCGGGTGGTATTATAACTCAATTTTAAAATACTTGTCTAAATGCCGGCTGCTTAACCGCCCCCTTAATGTTCCGAAAACCAGTTGCAGCAAGATACAAGTCTTAAGTCAGTTTTATCTCGTAGCTCGCAAACGTGAGATCTGCGAACATATGTTACGTGTACTCATTAGACAAAAATGTGTGGCTTTTAAAAGGAAGTGTTGCTGATCACATTAAATACTATATTTAATGTGTTATTTCTAAAATGTTGTGATTCCGGTAAAAAACAACAACTAATGAGACCTGCCTATGAAGCTGCATTCTGATCATGTGATCGAAAGAGAATGGATATCAATCAGAGAGGAAAAGGTACAAATAATTCTCCCCTGTGGATTCCTGCTTTCTAGGCGCTCAGAACGTGTAGTGTTAATTTAACATAATGTTGAAACAGCCTGAAAAGTCACAATAACATATCCCCCAAGTGTCCCTCTTTAGGAGGGAAAGTCCCTCGTTTGGCCTTAAATCACCCATCCCTCTTTCTATAGATACCATTATTTTGAACATACCATAACGTACTAGAAAATATGGTGCAATTGTATTTTTTTTTTTAAAAAAACCTGTTAAATAAATTCTAATATTTGTCCATAATCGTGTGCTGACTATTAGATTCCTCCCAAGCGCCCTTCATTTAGCAAGACAGTCCCTACTTGGGACCAATATCTCTCTGTAAGTCTTTTCTCTCCTGATGTCGTTCTTTTAAGGAGCTCAGGATGTTTGGTGGAAAAAAAGTCATTATAAATAAAACATAAACAGCAGAACATGTGTGTTAAAATGAAATTGTCTAACTCTCAGAAATATGGCCTTTGTGAAGCAGAAAATTATAAAAGTGTTAAAAAATATACAATAAAGCACAATAAGACATGCTGGTTCAGAAGGAAACGAGAGCCCTGCTTATGTGAGCTTATGATCTAGATTTTATCATGTGGAAATGCGAATGAATTAGGACAAAGTATAATTCATTTACATACAGGGGAATTTACACTATACGTAGGTGTGAGACTCATTTTAAGGAATTTCACTTTTTTTTTAAAATGTTCATATGTCGCTTTCTATCATTTTTCTGTTCTGTTATTTAAGCTGCACTGTTTTTATGCCCTAATACTAATGTGTAAATCAGATGTACATCTGCATTTGATCCATCCCTCTTGACTAATTAAAAGGAAACAATCGTACCTCGTGGGGCAAACTTAAACACGCCATCTGCGTTAGTTTGATTAATAATGAAGTCACTAAAATGTATTCATGCTAGGAAACTGCCATCGACCATAGGAATTCCGGAGTACGCTGGTAACCCCATGTTAACCAATTTCCAAAGAGGATAATTCCAGCGCCGGACTGGGGATGCTTGGTGGTCCTAACACTTTAAGACCAGTGGTTGCCAAATGACATGCGTGACTGCTGGCTGAACATATGCGGCAGCATGTTGCTTTTCATGGGGGGGGCAGGCATATCCAGCCAGTGGACACGCACTGCAGCGCCTGATCTACTGCTTGGGCGAGTATGGGGAGCTGTCGGCCAGCGACCCACCAGACATTTCCCTGGTTGTGCCAGATGACCACTCCAGACTCCTGCTTTTTAAGTAGTGGTTAAAAGTGCCAAGACATCTTAAGTGCATTTGTGAGCTGTTAATAGTGTAAGTTCATTTCTGATTAAGTCATTTAACCCTCTAACAACCATTGATCTAAGAAGTTAAGGATCATTGATGTGTCTGGCATTTATAGGGTTAAATGAGCTTAGAAAGCGATCAACAATCGCTTTCCGCTGGCGTTGCTAAAATGCCCCGATATTGTTTGGGAGGTGCACAATTATCAATTTGGAATACATCTTATTTTAGAGATATCTTGGAAACCGGCCAATTCAATTTAACCCATCAAACCACACATTGAAAACTAGATACCTCAAGGTATTTGGTGGTATTTTAACACATTCCATACACTAATTCTACCGCCAGCCTTTTTCAGAGTTTTTGGTAGTAATTTTTGGTGTAATTAATTTACTACTTCAAAGTTTGACAAAGTCATTTAACCCTCTAACAACCATTGATGTACGAAGTTAAGGATCATTGATGTGTCTGGCATTTATGGGGTTAAATGAGCTTAGAAAGCGATCAACAATCGCTTCTTTCGCTCCGCTGGTGTTGCTAAAATTCCCCCGATATCGTATGAAATGTTTTTTATATAGCAATATGCTACTTTTTCTTATTGCCCAATAAAAACCACAAAAACATTGGGTATTTCTATACCCAGGGCAAATTTTAGAATTTATGATGTCATATGCCGGCGTTCCATTTTATTGTACCAGAGCCGCCGAACATGGGGGTGGAGGTGACTGGGGATCCTGCCCTAGTTTGGACTTAGGGCTCCTCTAAAGGTAAATACACCAGTGCATACAGTTTTACCTGTATATATCGTATAAATATATATATCATGAGCATACAGGTGAAATTACAGATATGGTTTATGTATGATAATGTTGCTAAATGATATATAGATTAAAAAAAGTTATTACAAGTTAACATTTTTTACTTCCATCAATTACATTGAAGAAAATGGTGTATTTACCTTTGGTGCAGCCCTAGGCCCGAACTAGAGCAGCGCCCCCCAAGTCACCTCCGTGATCAGTGGCTCCGGTACAATAAAAGGCGATTTTTCTCCTTTACGGAATGGAGCGCCGGTATATGACATCAAATTCCGGTGCGCCTCGTCTTATAGACGTCCAGCACCTTTTAATGAAGTCTACGGAGGCTGTGCGGAGCCGGCACAGACTCCATAGTGTCAATAGGCTGGTTATGGAGATCATTAATATGTGTTCTAGCTCTGCTATCTTAGCTCATTCTATCACACACATTATTATCCAGCCCTGTGGTAAAAAATAGTATGGCTCGATCTTAATTGCCCCGTTGGACATTCTGACTATTGAAAGTCTATGGAGGAAGGGACTTCATTAGCGTTGCCATAAAGTATCAGCTCATTGTGGTGTTTGAGCAGGGATATCCAAAATATCATATGACTGACAACAATGGCTGTCTCCAGGTCTGCAGATAAAGGAAGGTTATTGGAACAAAATGAGATAAAACCAGGTTTTTGTCAATACTCACCGACATTACTGTATACAGCGCTGGAGGTATTCTCAAATAAGGGTCTTTTAAATCTGGAAGAAAGTGTATATATTATACCAAATCTTTATGCAGTCTTCATAGGGTGTAGGCCAAGGGACCGTTTTATGTCACCCAATGAAACTGGATGGATTGTCCTCTACACTGGAACCCATTAAGGATAGTGATGGGACCTACTGATGAAGCAGCCAGTACTGCTACTCAGGGAACACAGCAGACAAACCACAGAAAAGATTTTTGTCGCTTATATATTTAAAATTTAAAAGTGTGTCCAGATCATCCTTCTCTATTTCCTAAATATAACCCTCAGCGAGAAGCAAGCGGAATATCAAGCAGCTGCGCATTGTTTAATAAGCGTACATCTATGGACGTAGGCGCCATAAATCATTGTAAAATGAATAATATAGAATAAATTAATAGTTCCAATCTTACGTGGGCAACCACCTCCTGAGTCTGATCTTCTCACAGTATAATTACACAGACTCCTTTGTCCAATAAATTAATAACTTCTGACTGGGTATCCACTTTCTCAGCCTGATTACATCATAATTTAACTAAACAGCAAAGGAGTATGGGTAATAACAAGTTGGTAATTCAGTGAGGGAATTATAGGTATATGGCTCCTGAATCTGGGGCAAAACCAGGGACTAATGTCGGAGACCACATCAGGAAAAACAGACAAAACGGGCCGAAGTATTGTTATCTGCTATCAAATACTATGCTTCTACCCCTTCTGCTGGGAGGCTGTTCCACATATCTACCACCCTCTTGGTTAATTAAAATGTCCTTACATTATATCTAAACCTCAGACACTCTGGTTTTAGATTATGGCCTCTTGTTCTACCATTTCTCCTCCTTTGAAATAAACTTGACTCAACCCTGATTTATTACCTTCTCCGTATGATGTTTTCTGGTATTATCACCAAAATCTCAAAGCTCCCTAAATGAGTGGCTTTAAACTTAAAATCCACTTTCTTACTCTGATTTCTTTACGATCTTCCCTCTCCAGCGTTACGACGGTTATCATATGCAGCGCTCTACGTCCCTTATTGCCAGCCGGGCACTTCACATTCAGTTTTTGTGCTTTCCGTAAGCATTAGGGTAGCGACCTGTCTGTTAATTAACCCCTTAATGACAAAGCCCGTACATGTACGGCCTCAAAATGCATTGGTTTCAATGGGTTTAGGGATCGCCCATTGTCCTTAAGGGGTTAAAGCTATGGTGATCCGTCTCTGCTGTGCATCCTCTTTTCCCCGGGATACTGCAGCTACCTGTCATGCCTAGGATTTTTTTTTCTTATTTCATTATCTTTATGAGCAAAAAGTCCCTTCAGCTAGCAGTGTATATTGATCCTGATTAAAGAACCTGTCTGACAAACGCCTGTAACTCTTTAGAGATCCTGAGACGCCGCGTTCATCACCAGCGAGTCTGGCTTCCAAATGGTTAAATCCCTTCCATTGTGTTTTCCAGCTTATCAAATTTGGCCCCAAAAAATCTGATATTAAGAAAAGTAACCTCTGTGGTGATGCAATCGCTTCATTTGCTGCTTACCCTTTTTTTGTTGCTCAAGATGAAAATCATTGATATACAGCATATGAGGAGAAATGACAGCTCAAGTAATTATTACGGAAAGACGGAGAGGTTAATCTGGTGCTGTGATTTAATATAGACACATGGAAGCAGCGGCAAAGCTTCATGATTTCCATAATAGAAAGCTGACGGGTGTAATGTAGTGGAAGGTTTTGATACTACTTAACCCTGGAAAACAGGAAAAGGAGAAAATACATTAAGACTGAAAATTATCTTGGACACCATGCTAGGCCAGAGGAAAAAACGAGACCTGGACAGATAAGAACCATTTGGCCAGTGGTGTAAATACAGGGGACGCAACTGCGATGGGGTCGGTCTCTCTAGGGGACCCCTACGACCACTAGTTGCGGTCTACTAGTGCCGGTTCAAAATTGTTTGTTTTCCAGCAAAGGCCTTTTCTAAACAATTTTGTACTGGCTCCAGGAGGCAGGAACACATCCCAGAGGTGAAACCGAAGCTGCACCATGTGCGAGCACCAGACCCAGAGCTGCAGGAGCGGTAAGGGGTATGTATGTTTGTATGTATGTGAGCACGAATGTCTGTGTCACAGGCAGGCTTTTTGGGGGTAAGGGTTGCTCTGACAAGCTGCCTGAGGGCAAAGTTGGCACTCACAAGCTGTTTGGGGTCAACAGTGACACTGTGGGACATTTTGTATGGTGAAGTTAGGGAGCTCCGTGCCATTTTTTTGCACCGGGCCATGTGGTTTCTAGTTATGCCCCTTAATTCGACGCATCTACCCTGCCCTCTTTCCTGATAAAAAATAAAGTGCAGTTGTTGTTTACTACTAGACAGAAGGCCATTAGTCAAAATCACATACCTCCCAAAAGTCCCTTTTTTGACAGTCCCAGTTGTTAGACATGGTCCCCCTGACCTGTTTTTGGAGGAAGTGGGGATCATGGACCAGTTAGCATATACATTCATTACAGCTCCCACAATGCTTCCTTGTGACACTATGACGTCTGAACACTGTGAGTTGGCTCTTCCTGATAGACAAGTGAGTGACAACGCCTGACCCTGTCCACTATTGATATCAGCCCCACCTGTCCTTATCTCTTGTCACACCCCATAAGACAGGTGTTCCAATTTAGACACTGGAAATGTTGGGTGATATGTAATTAATGGTGAGATTGTGACATTTTAGTGGTCTTATTGTGATATTATGCATTCATGGATATGGTGGTATGATAAGGCAAGCTTGTCAAATACATTTTCCATAGGAATGTAAGGAATAAGAAGGAGTCACACTTTGCCAACTTTAAGTGACAAACATGCATTTGCGTGATCTTAACTCTAGGAAGCTCCTGAGGACTTAGGACTTATTCTGGCCCAGGGGAGTGCTGGTACCTTCTGTCCTAGGGGTGGGTTAAGCCAAGTGGTCTCATTGGCCCCTTGCCCGTTCAGTCACTCACATATGCACTGGCACAAATATTAACACACACCCTCAGTTTAACATAAACTCACGCTAACATACAAACACACACATACTCACTAACACACATTTATATACTCATGTTAACACACAAACTTACACACTCATGTAAATACATATTTCCTCACACACACTTACAAATACACACAATCAGCAAACTTACACATTCATGCTAACACTCACACATTCACTCATACATACATAAATACATACACCTTCACTTACCCCCCTCACTCACCCACTTGCCTCACCCCACTGCCTTCCTGCCCCCGCCTAGCCTGGTCCAAAGTTGCTCTAATGCGTTTTGTGCCAGAAAGTATCTCAGTACAACATAATTTGTCGAAAACTTGCCCAAGTATCGGCAACATTCACACGCCATACGTTCAAGAATGACTTTTTCTGCACACCCATCGGGTATAATCCAATGCACATTACCTTCTATGTGAAGACATTTTAAACTGTATTTGTGTGATTAACATTTGATTTGTAATTCTACTGCACTTTACATTTCCAATTTTGGTGGATTTTAACTGCAAATATCCTACTTCATATATTGATTTTTCAGGCCATACAACAAGAGGAATGTTGACTGACTTTGCTATTTTATTGCTGTGGGAAAAAAAATGAATTTAAGCTGCAATTTAATTTGAAGTTGGCTGCATTTCTCTACGGCTGTTGAAGGATCCATTGTGCTGCTGTGGTTTCTTTCAGGGATAAGGTTAAACAAAGTCAAATAAATAAGACTCTCGCGCATGCAGGAATATGACATTGCTTAAAACTTTAAAGGGAACATGTTCTACTACCTCTTTGTTCTTACTCAGGCTCTTCATACATACATGAAGACATTATATACCCAATGTGGCCAAATCTACAATGAAAGTACACATGTAGAGAAGGAGAATTGACCGAAAATCCATAAAAAAGAAACATTGAAGGAACCCGGTCATGTAAAATACTTTTGAAAGTTCTTTTTGCATTAGAGACTTTGATATTTCAATCAGCAACCTAGAGGATAATTACCCTTCCCAAAAAGTAAATGTTCATTTTTTTTTCAAATACCATTAGCTTTTCAAACATAATTGGTATTGAAGCACCCCTGGCTACTTGTATTGTGGTAACTACTCTATACAGGGATCTGCCACCCAATAACTGTCTTGTTCTCCACACTACCCTCTATATTTCCCTGCCTATAATCACTCTTTAGCAGCTGTATACCCATTAGTGTTAATTGATAATGAGGTTAGATATAAAGATTTTTTTTATGTATGCAATACTGAGGAAGCCTGTCCTCATGGTATCAATGGTTGAAAAGCAATAAAAATTATTTCTGTCCTTTATCCATGTTACCTGAAAATAGAATCAGACATGTAATATTAAGGGAAGGAGGCACTATGTCACAAAAGGTCTGTGACCTCGTTCTGCCACTGATCTCCAGGGCCAGACTGGCAATAACTGGCAGCCCTGGCACTTTAAGTCCAGTGGACGCCTAATGGTGTCAGAACAGCCGAAAGCTGGATATATTCACGACAACCACATAGGTGGTGTGCCAGATGCCTACTGCTCTCTGAGGATAGGTACAGGGTACAAAAATTATTAGTCTTATGGAAGGAAATTGTGTAATTTGTAGTTTCAATACATTGTCTACCACTGTTGTGTGGTCATCAATAACTAAACTTGCATGACAGGCACAGATCTCCTTCCTTCCACGTTCTAGACCACCTGTGAGGGGAGGACACAGCATGCAGGGACACTTGGCATCTTAGAGCTAAGGGCATGGTAGCAGATTCTTCAATGGTCCGGTTTTATGGGGCAGACACTCTCTTGCTGTCTGGCAAACTAATTGATGATTACAGCCCTCAAACACAACTGACACATGGCCAACCCACAGTAAATGTAGGTTGACCAAGGTGGCAGAACAGCTAAGAAAGTGGGTATCCCACCTGCACTGTCCCCAACTCTGTCCTACTTCTAATGATGCCCCCAACAAAGGAATCCCAAGTTGGATACCTGAAATGTTAGAGGTCTATGCAGTAAGTGCTGTTTGGTTACATCAGACTCCTGTATATCTCCGTCACATTACCCGGCGGAATTCACTAAGTATAAAATGTGACTCCTATGCTATTCTCTGGTGCTTAGTCATTAAATAGTGCAAAACATTTCCCCTTAGGTAACTATAGAAAATAATATTCTTACTATTAACTTAATTTCTCCTGAAATCTGAGACAGGATAACAAGACCAACTTCTATCACAAGGAATCAGATGCAGAAGACAAAATAATCACTAAAGTATTATATTCTATAAATAGAATCATTTATCAGGCACAATTCAAATTAGTTTTTATCATGTTCATTTTTACTGATTGTGCCACTTACTGACATCTGTTTCATTTCTACTCTCGATGACAAGAAATGTCACTATCGGAACATGAATTAAACACCCACTCTATATCCCGGGGTCCCAGTTGCAGCCAATACACAGCTGGCATTATATTCTCTTTTAGATAATAATATACAAATATAAATAGGAAGGCGGCTGACAAATTATAATTCCCCTCACAGTGCAAGAGCCTCTCATTGAGCATAATAATCAGAGCAGCTCTCTACATACTGATGCTGTCCTCATCTGCTTCAAAGGCTAACAAGTCATTCATATTTATTAATCATTATTTTTTCTGATCAAAATAGCTATTGAAGTTACAAAAAAAAAACTATTTCTGGCACTATGCTGCATTAACACACTATTGGGCCAAAGTCAAGGTACCCCCCCCCCAATCACTTTACAAATGGGGCAGTTTATCCCTCTTGCATAAGACCCCTGCCTATAAGCCTCTGTTCCTGTGGATGCTTTTAATGTAATCGTTTACTGTTGGCTGATCACTTACACACAGAACTTGCTTGGGTGATCCAGTCAGACCATTTACACATACAAAAACAATGCCGTCAACGAAGCAACCATTAAAAAATGAATGTGTATATATACACCAGAGATGGCTTGGAACACTCACTATAGTCTTACCTTTATCAAGCTTCTAGTACCTGAGCTTAGCTGCCAGGATTCATCACCGTGGACTTTGCATCAATCTTGGGGTTCCTCTTGAGTTTATTTAACAATTGAGTTTATTTAACAACTGGACATATATTACAAACCAGGTAGACCGCAACACAGGCGAGAACACGAACAGCAGCAGCTAAACCAAGAAGACTCCATAGGTATCATAGGACAATGATGGCATTCGTATACTGTCAAAAACCAGAACCAGAAGTCCACCTTAACCAGAAAGTCAGAGAAGTGTTGGTAATCACATCAAACATTTAACATTTAACACTTCCAATGGTGCAGAAATAGTGGCTCTGTAGCAAGAATAACATCTGAGCATTGGAGAGAGTAAGGACTCTAAGCAAGCTGAGGATCAGCCTGTGACAGTCTTGGACAGTGACCTGTTCCCTAGTCATGATCAGGCAGTTCCTGGCAAACCATAAACCAACACAGCACATTAGGTGCATTTATTCTTTAATGGCACCACCAGTGTGAGTTCCTTAAAAGAGTCCATAACAAAACTGAACAATTGGTTCCCAGCAAAGCCTGTGCAAAAGGACACTTCCAGAACAAACGTTGTGAGGTCTCCTTTGCTATGATGCACTGTGGCCAATGTCTGAACCTGCACAGGGTTCCAAAGTTGTTCGGTTATCTAGTACACCTTTGTAAATACTCCAAAGTTTGACATCAGAAATGATTACATTGCAGTTGCACACAGGGCCACTCAGACTTATTCAGGATGCTACCTAGAATACCACAGTGTCCCTTTAAACAAGCCACATGCCCACATGGCCACTGAACAACATTCTGGTAAAAGATGATTATGGAATGAGAAATAACGTTAAGGTACAACTAAACTGGAAATATATATATATATATCACTTTAATTATGTGCTTAACAGCAAATTAGTTCAATTGAATTAAACCATTTAATTAACCATGGGAGTAAAAGCATGTAATTGTGCGTACAGTTTTATATATTGTGTTTGTGAAAATAACAAAAGCCAGTGCTATAAAATTAAAGTCCTTTTGTCCTGCTTGTTAACCATTTGAAAGCTTGAGGGCAAATATCTGTCTCCAAAGGGCTTCATACACTTATACTGCGAGTATAGTACAGCATAGCCACAGTGGAAAATAAGTAATGCTGCAATATGTTTTTCGCATGCTCCCAGTTTTTACACGCATAGTTCTATCCACGTGCCGTCTTGGAAGAGATGGGCAGGATTAATTTCCAAAAGTGACACCATCTAGCAAACCAAGAATTGGAATCTAGGGAACTGATAAGGTTGTTTATATGGACATCAATCAGCAGTCAAGTAGAAATGCTGGCACTGGCTGGAGAAAGTGATGTAATCCCTCAAGTCTTAACCTGACCCAAAACCTACTTGTTCTAATTTACCAGCTACATTTGCATCTTGTATTCTCCTTAGTCCAATGTCTAGATTATTGCAAATAACAGAAAGCATAAGAGGAACCCTTCGATCTGATGTGGGAAGCGTAGCGCTATAAAAAAGTTCATATCCCGTAAACACTCATCATAAGCTTATCTACCTAAAATCTATAGCGCTAACTGCGTCTAAAATGTGGGGTTTATTGGGAAAAACCCCTTCCCCCGAGAAAGCAGGGTGCATCAACTTTTTTTAACAGAAGCTGACAAAAAACCAAAGCAAGATAAACTAATAACAGGGTAACAGTGTTTATATTTAGCCTTTACCACTCCTTTAAAAATACTTTTATTCATAGTTTGACCCATCGCTTGGCTGAATACAGAAACTGGCAGTAGCTTTTGTGTGATAAAAGCACAATTTATGCCTCTTTTCCAAAAGGTAAATCAAGCACAGTTTTATTACAGGGTATAAATTCTCTCTGCCTTCCGTGAACATTCTACAGAAGAGAGCAAGAGCTGCATATTTACCACTTTTATTTCAAGAATTTCACACTCCACAAGTGACAAAAATCATGTGCAAGGATAATATCTTTTTAAACTATGACCTAAACGTTTTTGATAATGACAGGGGGACACTTAAGAATTGTACAGTACTTGTGCATGGTAGAAGCAGATGATATTAGCAGGCCTTGATTGAAAGTTAGTGAGGTCTTCTAAGTTCCCTGATCAACCACTGATCTACTATGATGCTGATGAGCAAAGGTGAACCTTCAGCTGAGATGCACAAAAAGACATTAATGTCCTTCAAATGTAAGTCTTACCAAGCTGCCTTTTAATGGACCAGCATGATGCTGGAAATCAGCCTTGGTAGGACCCATAGTTGCCCTCCATGGAGTAAACCGTTTTTAAATGATTTAAATAGTTTAAAACTATAAAAGGGAGTGATGGAAGTCAACAGCAATGCATTTGGTGTACCAGAGTGGCAGCCCCAGGGTATACTAATTTCAGAGTCACTCTGTACTTTGAAATCCAGCGACATTATATAAATGCAGTCAATGGCTAAAGAAGCTGCCGAGCACCTAATCTGCCACTGGAGCTTGAGCGTGTAGCGTTGTATCCAGCTGCCCTCTGGGCTTTTGCTCAGTGTGCCAGATTGCCAGTCTGGGCCTGTCTGAAGAGGAGAAATGATAACCATGGTCCAGATAATCACTATTAGGGACTCATTTTATTAAAATATATAAATGAAGGTCAGTTGACCTTATCTTCAAATATGGTCTAAGAAGTCGAAAGAAATTAATTGAATAAGCAAATATTTTTCTAAAGTACCATAAAAACTGCACTAAAACTGGATATGACATTTTAAGTCATATTTTAAATCATTTATATATCTGCATTTATATATCTATCTCTCACCTTCCCAAATCATAAGTATGTGAGTCTTGTCCACCCTTTGCACACATCACCTACCTTACAAACAAAGAACACAAATGTTTGACATGATTAAAGCGCCTTTTGAAGATTTTTTTCCCTTTTTTCCCTTTTTTCAACACTTTCTCCCAGAAATGAGAACAAGAGCTCAACCTATAATTATGTCAACAATGAATCTGTAGGTGGTTCATAAAAATAGGGCTAGCGCATTCACCTAAAAAGGACCAGTTATGGAGAATGAACCCTGCAGCAGTGCATTGATTGCATCCTGCTTTGCATTAGGTAGCCCAAGTACTTGCTGAAACTGAGTTTCCTTATCCTAACTGGGAACCTCTGTCTCCAAGTAATATGCTATAAAGTTAGGTTATTGCCTGTTAAGTGATGATCTGTCATTATATGACCAGTTTAAGGAAGAGTGACCCTATAACAGGGGATGTCTTCTGACAACGTATACAATATGGCTGCATTAAAATCATTGCTCCCCTAAATAGCACATTGTAAAAGATATGAAACTGAGACAAGCTTCATGTCCAGTCCATTTCATATGAGTGATATTTTATAGAATACCTATGGTACAGAAAAATGTCTTCCCATGTTTTCACTAAGGAGATCAGTTTACAGTCTTCAAGGTTCTTAGGGCAACCATTTGCTTTGCTTAATAGTTTAAAAGCTAAAAACCTAATAATCAAGCAACCGTTGATAATAATCAGTAAGGTGGTCCAGATGTGATTATGCACCAGGGGCAAGAGGGTCTTTTATGCACGGCACATTCTGTACCTTTTTAACTATTTTTTTTTAGCACGGAGGCAGAGATTTTTCTCCCTCTGCTTGTTTAAGTATATGAAGAAACAAAATCTCATAGTAAGCAGAAAACAGCACAAAACATTGTGAGTGCAGCATTTCAGTAACTCCCCAAAATTGATCGGTTAGTGTGATTCTGAAAGGTCATCAGGGAAGGAACAGTTTGCCTTAAGACCACCAAATGCATTGCTGCCTTTTCTATGTTTAACCATAGATTTACATTCATTGAGTATGCTTACCCCTTTAAATATATATTTGGATTTTTTTCCTGTTTGTGTTTTTACTTCATTAATAGGTGTCCTGATAAAAACTGTTTTTGATTTGAGCAACCTTTATACCAGAGGTGTCCAAGTTTTTTCTGCAGTGGGCCACTTCATCAGAATTGTATACGTGCGTGGGCCACACTCATTTTTCACTGTCCAGAAAAGCTGTCGCCTTTAATAAAATATGCCAGATTAAATTACAAAGTAAATGACACAAAAACCTTTACTTTTCTCTCACGATTTCACAAATTCAGGGGATAATTACAAAAATGATAATAGTTACTATTTTATTCTAGGGATGCACCAAAATTGAAAAATTTCTGCGACCAAAAAAACAATTTACGGCATTCACTTAGCAAAACCGAAAATGACCCCCCACCATTAAAAATAATAATAAAAACATTTTTAATAAAAGTAGGTAACACACCACAATTGGACAAAACAAATTAGCAATATCACTTGGCATGATAGGAGTGTGATTGCTAACAGCAATCACACTCCTATCATACCCAGGCAACCAGTAAATGCTGGTTCCTAGGCATGATAGGACTGTGCTTGCTGTGATTGCTGTTAGCAATCACACTCCTATCATGCCAAGTCAGCCAGTACATGCTGGTACAGGGTGGCTGTAAGTGATGTGCAGACCCCATATTGCCGCCAGCATCAATACACAAGGGGGCAGCTAGC
>VKOC01000004.1:32382040-32397399 GCA_009364415.1 Spea multiplicata
CTTTCCTCAAGCACTTAACAGGCACACATCCCTGGAGATGCCACGTGTTTCCTTCAGTTTCTGTAGACCGGTGTGGACACATCTCTTTAAAGGAAGATGTCTAGAGTTTACTTGGTTCAGTGTGGCAAAAACTACAATGAGATGACCCACAATTATGTTTGGCCCATAAACAACCTCTGGACTACAAGATAAGGGGCTGATTTCACATTAGTACAATATGATATAGGTGAGGGTCACGTCCGCCATCACCGAATGATCACTCACCGCAGAAGTTCTTCAGCCTTGAGACGCCTAGCAAGGAGTGGAGCCACCAAGATAAGCGGATAGGGTCTTAGATGATCCCATCAGTGAGGAGGCTCAGGTGTAGGAGGGTAAAGTTCGCTACTGAGTGTGATGGGCAATGAACAGACAGATCGGAAATCTGTATAGGTAACCAGCAGGCTGGAATCATGGATTGAGGATACAGTACGCCAGGGGGGGAATGCGGAAGGATAGCCGGATTTAATACACTAAAGGGATAGTCCTACAAGCTGGAGATCGGTACACAGTACAGGTAGTCGATAGGCCAGGTACGGTACACTGGTGTGACAATACAGGAACAGAATCACTAGGCAGAAGATTAGTCAAGCCAAGGGCCAATGCCAGCAAAAGCAAATTCCAAACTCCAATACAGGGTGCCTGTGCCGAGCAGTTCCATATTTTTAAATGCGGCACCCGGCAAGCCGTCCGGATCTGGGTAAGTCTACGTGGCTCAGGACCTCCGCCCCAGCAGAGAGGCGGCTGTCTGCCGGTAACGGGTCCCGACGACATGAACGAGCATGCGTGGCTATATGCTTGCTGTGGTCCAAAGCAGAGCCTAGTGGGGCCCTATGTAATAGTCTAATATGCCTTGTTGTTAATGTGGCAATAAGTTTAATAAATACTAAGTTCTGCTGGTGACTCTAATGCATCAAGACAGCTTTTGAACCCCTCCAGCTTAGCTCTTTTCTTTCAAAATTTGGACAAAATTAGTGAGGCAACGCCTCTCATTCCCGTTCTACACTGGAATATTCAGTTGGAATCAGTTAGGCTAAAAAATATTATTTTTCTGTTATCTTCATGTCAAATTTACTGTAGTTTTTCGATGTATTTTATAGTATAGCCCAGACCAGATTTAGCATGTGATTTATCCCTGACCGCACTTACCCCATTAGCCCTCAGCCCCCCCCCCGAATAGGACACCCTGTGCAAGTCTCCTCATTCCCGTTCTTGATCTGTTGAGTGTTCCGTGTCCTCATTAATCTTTTAAAGTGATTTCTGGCTGATTTCCATGGCGGAGCTGAGAAGCTCTCATGGGACCCAGGATATGAAAAGATGGTTTATTTTTACTACACGTAAATCAGAAAATCACACAGAGGAACAATAAATGTGAAATATGAAATATGGGGCACACTTCAGGCACTTATCAGAATTTCCAATTCACACAACATTCCGTGTACCGTGTTCACACATATGACATATTACATATCTATCATTGCATATAATTTTTATTTTTTAGCCAAGAAAGACTATCCAGTTTATTTAAAGTGTATTAAAACCGTGTGACATTATACTCCAAGCCCTGGATGCTATCATTCATCTTGACCTCCCCAATTTACCCATGTACGTGTTTGATGGAATAGCCCTTGTCAATATAAGTAATACTCAGCCTTTAAACCCGTTGGGCATCTGGTGGCTTAAGGTCACCTTGGACAACAAAGTGCTAATAGAGAATGTTCTCGGGATGATGAAGGGTTTTCAGGCCATCAGAAACTCAATTCTTCAACTCACAGGAAATGTTTGACAGTTCTGGAACCCGGAATATAGTATTCCATCAAAAAGGCTCTGTGGCTTTAATGTTCTGCAAGTGTTAGTGAATAAAAGCCTTAATTTCTTTGGACAGATTGGGCTTCTCAGTTTTTACGTAGCTCTTACTGGTGATAATTTTGTCAGGTCCTATTAGCCACTAGCTAGTCTTGGGGAATATAGTCATTTATGGAGTGTTGCGTTGACATTAGGTGAAACAGTTCCTATCCAGGGACATCAGTGTTATGACCACCAGAAAGATACCAGTCTCTATAGGTGAAGGTTTCTCATACAGTATGGTTTCTGCAAAGTCATTTCCTACAGGCACACATGGGTTTAATCTCTCCCTGCAGTGTTAAACCTCCCCATTAATAATCCAGAACGGCTTCGGAGTTTGAAATAATGAGCGTCGCACCTGCACATTGTTCCTTACATATGCAGAAACTGTCCATGTGGGATTAATTAAAGTGGGGGAAAAAATGCAGATGTTGCAGAAAGGTGCCTTTACTTCACACCTTCACCTGTCTTCACGTAATACAAGCAGTATTCGTTTGGAAACTCTGCTTGCTTCTTGATTTCAATCATAAAGCACCACCTACCTTCTACACCTGCTTGTGCACAGGTACCGAGAGCCTTCTCTGCTTTGGTATGTCAGGTGTGTCCATACAGACGTGCATGGGGACCTCCTGTACCCAACAGACAGGCGTTGGCTTGCCCACCTCTATTAATGTCTGGGTTCAGGATTTAACCCACTTATTAGCTTGGATATGACACAAACATGATAGAATGGTGAATAGGCTAACATTCTATTGCTTGGTAAAGGAAGGGTCCAAGCAGCTTCTCTGAATGTTTTCTATAGACCTACACAAGACCTACACGAGATCTTCCTAGGGTGTCTTTCTGGAGACCTCCTGTTCTATGCCGGAGTATGAAGGAGCGGTGCTGGAGCTACCCACCCAAGCGTGCAGGATGAGAGCAAGACGTGGGAGAAATGATAAAAGATGGGCATATATCTGATATATGTTCCTCTAAACCAGAGAACAAAGACTGCACTGGAAATCAGCTTTAATAGAAGCAGCCTCCAGGGCAATCCCAGAAAGTTCTCAGGTATACCCACAGAAGCACAATACCGGACACTGGGATGTCAGAAGGACTACAATAAATACAGAACAGACGTGCGAACAGAAAAACAAACTATAACTCTACGGAGGTGGTTGGCGTGGGTGTTTATTGAAAAACAAATGGTAGACATTTTCAGCAAAGATACCTAAAAGCCAAAAAGATTTCCGAACAAAACACCCCGCTCCGGCAAATGAAAAATAATTGTATTTCTGCAGCACAAAAAGGTTTTTAATATCCAAGACCAAGGAGCTTTTCATCATTGTTTCTCCGTGAGATGTTACTGGACATGCACGGATGGATTTACAACTCATCTTACAACCTGATCTGAAATCTGTCAGTTCAGTTTTACATCAACAGCCAAGACAAGAGAATACACCACTACGTCGTCCCGCAGCAAGGGATGCTTCAGGGGCTCTTGGCTCATAAACAGAGAGTCTTCTTCCTTACTTATTGCTTTGAGCCCACCGGTCTCCGGAGATGGCCGGGCCATTGGCCGAGTGTCATTAGGTTCTGATATTTCGGTTGAAATTTTACTGCTACAAAATAGAAGCCTGGTTTTGCTATCCAGTTAAGGGGAGCAGCTGGAGACCCTACAAATGGTAGAAGGAATGAGTTGGTAAATGGTCTACAGATGCATTGTGATCGGTGAAAACCACTTGCATTCTTTATTGAACTGAGATAGTGATTGTTTTCATCTTTTCTTTACTTCCACAATTGCTGGATACTTTAAATTGCCATGGAAATGAAGAATGCATTGGGAAATTTGACGGTGCTTATTGATTCATGTGAAGCACCACTTTGTCTTCTAAACCCTTTCACTCAACTCCTGGGTTCTTGAATCAAGCTGTTCCCTCTCCACCTGACATAGAATATGCAATTAGTTTGATAACAAGCTGTTGTTTTATTTATCTCATGCAATATAATTGAACTTCGTGTTCCATGAACAGAGAAAGGTACTCAATTTGTGCACTCATTTTAAATATTTTACATAGCCTTTCCATTTTTGTCTCCCTTACAAGTAGTAACAAAGCAAATTCTGGCTTTTCTGCTTAAGCAATGTTTGTCTTGGCCAAAACATGATTTATCCACTCTTTTATCCAATCTTCAATTTAGCATTTACTGTCCTTCTACTCTTCACATGCATTATTCTCCTCTATTTCATTAAATAAATCCAGATTTCACTTGAACCTTGGTGATTGTTGGAGAAAACCCCAACTGAAGACATGGCTGGGTCTACAACAGCTGGCCCAGACCTCGCACAGTCCCGCTTGGTTTAGCTTCTTACTGTCTTAAAATAAGGACTACGTAGGTCTAAAGTCAACTTCTTGGATCTCCAGATATCTCTCCAAGGTTGTCGTGAGTGCTTGCTGTCTGTATAGTTAAATCTCAATGTTTCCTGAATGCATATCACATGCATAGATTCGGTATATCTCTGGTATAGCTCTGGTATAGATTCGGTATAGCTCTGGTATAGATCTGGTATAGCTCTGGTATAGATTCGGTATAGCTCTGGTATAGCTTTACCACCCTGGCCACAGAGGCATGTTGACACCTTCTCAAAACCACAATAATGAAGAAATGATATTTCAAGGTGCAAAAAAAGAGGAGAAAAAAGCTGTTCTGCTCACATAAGAAGTTCTATACATATCACTCTTATCACATGACTTCCATATATATATATATATATATACAAAAGGACAAAATATAAAATATGCAAACATGCTTTTTAACATATAACTTTTTACCATATAAATAACCTCCACCTGAACTACTGCTTTTGTTCTTCACTGGTAAGGATTGATGTTATTATGCAGACTGAATTAAGGATACAAGGACGTTTGACACCTCTGGGAATAGAAATAAATATAGCACATATTTCCCATATGTTTCAGAATGTACTTAATTACGTTTCTCGTGGCCCAAGGATATGTCACGTGTTCCAAGGTTTGAGGATGAGGCATCCTTTTATCATCAAGGTAGATCTTGGAAAGGAATTCGGTACAATAAAAGTGTGTATTAATACCCAAACCTCTGATTCATCGGGGGGGAGGGCAATACGGAGGTAAAACAAACCGCTGCTGGCTATACCATCGCCAGTTAACTCGTCATTATCTTATCGGATCTATGGTAAAACATAGACGCGCTGCTCATAGTGGTATTCAGTACCATGGACAGCTCACGGATCATGTATGACATGTATGTAAATTACCCTATGCTCCAACCATTGTAGTTAAAGATGAAATAGCCGAATGACAATCCCCATGGTCCTCAGGCTATGCTTCCACCAGTTCTGGAGATCCCTAAGTGTATGATTGCTGAGTATAATTAACATGCGCTGCTACGATGTACAATAGACATAGAACTTGATGGCATATAAGAACCCTTCAGCCCATTTTGTCCTGCTATAAAAGTGTCAAACTTTTATTGGGTTCTTGGTCATGTCTTATGGTCAGGGTAGCCTTTTGGTTGTCCTATGCATTATGAAGGGCCAGCCCTGGTACATGTCCAGTGAAAGAAGAATTGAGCTGGCCCCTGCATTTCAATCAATGAAGTGACTTTCATTAAGTTTCGCTGACATAACAATGCAATGCATTTTACATTTAACAACTATAATACGTCCACTGTGTTTAGTGAATAAACCTAGGGTCCTGCGAAGCTTCAACTTTCAAATTCTTCAGTGAAGATTCAAATGAAATCTGCTCTGTCAATTCGAAACCTTTTGAGTCGGCAGAAAGAGGACGCCGCGGCTCGAATCAGCGCTGACTAATGCGAATCTGATCCATGTCATCAGCATGCGCAGTGCTGCAGAGCCTTGTGCCCATTCCTTCCATGGCCATGGTACATGTGCTTCATAGCTCTTGGAGCCATGCATTACATGTCCGTACTTTGTTCATTTTTCTATGCTTTCAATAAAATTTGATTTAAAAATGCTCACTCTATTTCTAATTTGTTCCAAAATTCAAGTTTTGCCGGACCCCTAATCAGACCCCTTTGTCTGAGCTACCCTCCCTTTCATCAATTTAAATATGATTATATCTGATATACATGACTTACGCCCAGCAGATCTCAAACTCTCTCAACAGTCACCGCCGGCTCCGAGACTGTGTCCGGCTCCTGGGCTGAGCTTTCTTTAATAAATCTCTAATAAAACGGGTTTTGTTCCGTATTCTCGGACAAGGAGCAGATTTATCAGGTCCCTCGTTCCGCCGTCACATTGATGGATGAAGGCTGCAGGTTTTATCTCTTTATTTAGGGTCTGTGAAAGCTCTTAGGGGAGATAACAGAAACACAAAAGCCGGCAAGCTCTCAATATCCACCGCCGAACAATAGCGTAAACAAAGATAAATGCTGCAGCGGGGGCCGTAGATTTTACTCTATTGATCTGCTTCCTCAAAGGATCTTTGTCCATTTTTACAGCCTTGAATTAAAAATAGCCCTACAAGCTTACAGAGAAGGTAGCCAAAACCCACCCATTGTCAGTCACCCACACACAAGATTCTCCAGTGATATTGCCACTGGGCATGGATGGAAGAACCAAAGACACAATGGGTACCAATCCCCCTTCCGAGAGTTCACCAGATCAATCCAAAATCAACATTACTGAGATCAACTGCTCTATTAGTGTGAGAGAAGCAGGACATTCTTCTACCTCTACATCACGGCTTCCTTCGTACCTCCTGAATCAAGAGGGTTCTTACACCCCTGACATAGTAAATGCTTAGGTTTAGATGTAATGTAAGGAAGTTTTTCATTATTGAGAAGGTAGATAGAACAACCTGCCATCAGAAGCAGTAGAGTCTCATACAGTGAGGGAATTTAAACATGCATGGGACAGGCATAAACCTATCCTGAATCTAAGACGAGACCAAGGACTGATTAAGACCTGAGTCTTTACATCAGAAAAAATGGAAGACTAAATTGGCCAATTGTTGCCTTGGATGCGGATTTATTATCCTGTTAACTTCCCAAATTTAAAACTATATGAAAATCTCTGTGAAGCCTGGAATATAATAACTGTGACTGATCCCACTTTTCATTCTTCTGCATAGACGAAGTCTCCAAAACTCATGCTTTCACATCCCTTGTGTCGCCCTGATGACCGCTGTTGGCTCGTGGACCACAATTACTGGTGGGAAACGCTGACACATTGAGGGTTTTCCGGAACAGAATCTAGCCTGTGATATAACGATAACCGTACCTTTCAGGTAGAACAGCAGTATTTTACAGTATTTTATCGTGACCATGGTTGACACATGCGGATTGAAGAGGCAGAGCAAAACTTCCCACCATGGAGCCGCGAGAGTTCAATAACGATAGAATAGATAAAAACTGGTTATTTAAATAATATTTTGCATTCTTTCGCCCGAAAATAGATCCACAACGGTCCAACATGCAGATTTATTAAGTTGTCCTTGTTTTAGATCGGGACGTTTATGGGCAGAGGTCCTCAGTGTTAAATTTAATTAGAGCTACTTATAATTAGTCAATGATTTTGCCAGCTACTATGAAAAGAGTAGACTTTAGCAATGAAGAATATTTTTTCAACATCTAATTAGCTTTGTTATTGTATGTTTTGAGTTTTTTGTGGAGTTCTTTCAGAGCATTAAGATAATAGATACACGAACCCCCCCATTCTCAGTAGTACATGGGCGTATTAACCCTTGCATGTTTGTGACAACACACCGTTTTTGGCTATACATGCCTATGTAGGTGCCGGTGAAAGTGAAATAGTGGAGAACCTGTCTTAAATTGAAAGACTTTGGTTTATTATTGATCATGATGCCATGATGTGGGGTGGCATAGCCACAGGGCAGAGGGGCAGTTAAAAGTTCCACTGGTCAGACACAAGCAGCTGTTATAATTTGGGCAGCTGATTGGATCCATCCCATTTCAGGCTGAGGTTCCACTAGTGTGTGCTTGCCCAGACCACATGCGCGGTAGATCTGCCAGTGCTACCTACTGTCTGGGTGAAATATAACTCTTTTAGTGATCTGGCCAGGATCACAGAGGCAAACAACGCACTCGCTGATCCTAGTAAGAAATTAAGACCCTTATTCAACGCAGTGTGAAAAAAACAAAGTTTATTCTGATATAGAAAACATTATTTTGTACAGAATAAAGTGACACTATGTTCTATATCAATACTCTGTATTAGAATTCATTCTGAATTGGGTGATACTCTACGTCCTCTAATGTGTACATCATCGGCAGGATGGACTAAGGTTGTGCTTTAACAAGATAGGTGACATGCTGAAAGGTGGTCTCGGTCCCCAGGATGAAACCTCAACTGAGGAAGTTGACATGCGGTAACAATGAAACGGAGTCAAGGTGATCTCTTCCTGAGGTCTCTATGCACCATGTAATGCTATGCTTGTGTAAGAAAACTTAAAATCCTAAGACCTAACAAGAAATGAGATCTTTACGAGGTGTCTCTTGTCACTCACATGGAATGCTGTGATCAGTGGGGTGATAAAACATTTCTACACGAAATCACTCCATAGTGCAGGGTCAATAAAAGGTGTATTGCTAGCACAGCTTGACTACGAAGCTTCATCTTCAGCTACAAAAGACGGTCAGACTTCTGTTCCCCGATCAGTCCAAAAATTCCAGAGAATAAGTTGATACAACAATACAGTCAGTTCACTTGTTTGGCAAAAGACGTATCCTCGCGTTCTGGGGGTCTTTGCTTAGCGGCCTTTTAAAGATACACTCGAGCCACTGTAACAAGCGTTCCCACTTGAGGCTGCCATGTCGGTAAAATCAGCCCTTTTGGAAATAACAAAACCCTTTCGGTAACAGAGGAATTACATCTGAAATTAGGAGAAAAAAAATCACTCCAAATAAAGTTGCGATACGCTATACTAAAAAAAAATTAAAAAATAATAATATTCCAGTCCGAAATATAACTTCTGCCAAAAGAGGAAAGGCAGAAATGCATCTTCCTCCCGCAGTATATACACTGCCCAGCCTAAATATAAGAAAATCTTTGCATACCTTTACATCCAAGTTAACAATTTATATTTTTATCTGTCGTTACGGGTCCCCCCCCTTAAATACAACAGTCAAAGCTCAGAAATAAAGCTTCCAGAAGAACATCAGAAAATAAGAAAATTGACAAAATTATTTCAGGTTTGAAAAAACTATACATCTTATCAAGAGGAATTTGTTAAAATAATTGAAAAGGAGTAAATATGGTCGACACACGACCTTACGGTAAACCGAAGCTCAATTATGGTGTAACTGAAAAACATTTTCAATTTGGGATGCGAGCAGTGTATACTTATGCTAGACTTGCACAAGGAACTCCGAGATCTAAAGTGGTTTACCTTATTTTGGCAAGGCCGTGTATGTACTTGCATCTAAACTCAATAAACAGAGGAACAGAAGAAAAACAGAGCGCAAAGGTCAGAAGAAATGAGTGTTCGACAGTTCTTGTGCTCCATTATATTGTCTCCATTCTGTGGGTTACCACATGTAATAGCTTTGTGACGTGTCCACTTGGGAAGCTTTCGACTCTGTTGCCCCTTCTTTATCCTTCTCATTGTCTCCCTCCCACAGACTGATGAGTGGTGGGTAAAGCTCATTCAGTGGGATCGATGATGTTTTCTGCATGTACTTCTTTAGAGAGTGACGGTAGTTTTTTCTCTGGAACCTTTTGGCTGCGTAAATGGAAACTGAAGCAAAACTGATGAGGGCAAAGAGGGAACCCATCACAGCAGCCAGGGCGGCACTGGTCTCCTGGTCACTAACAGTCAGCGAGTATGAGGTGCTTTTAGTGGTGACGTTTAGGCAGGCGCGCTGAGCCTGCTGATGTAGGCCAGACACAGTCAGGCACACTTCGTACTCGGTGGCTGGCTGAAGATGTGTCAGGTTGTATTCGTGAACATCGGCTGGGACACGGGCTGTATAAGTAATGTGTGGGTTATCAATTTTCATGGTGGCTGATGACCATTTCAGGTTAGAAGCAAAAACATTGGAGCTAACCTTCCAGGACACCAAAATGGAGCTGGACTCAGCCTGTTGGACATACAGCCTAATGGCTTGGGTTCCATCCAGCAGGGTTCCGTTTACTCTTAATGTGGCTACCCTTGTGTCTGCCCCTTCGGAATTTTGTGCCACACATGTGTAACGTCCAGAATCTTCAACTTGCACATTGGAAATCTGCAATGTTCCCTCCTCGCTTAGACGGTACTTGTCAGAGAGGGTCTCCGTGGTCACCTTATGTCCCAACGGGGTCACCCAATAGATTTCTGGTTCAGGCTCTGCCATTGCCCGGCAGTCAAGAGTAACTGTCATTCCTAGGTCTAGGTTGAGATGGCTAGGGAAGGTATCTTGAGAAATCATTGGAAGACACTGTTCTCCTGCAGGGTCCTGGGCCACTGCCTCTTTCACCGGCTGTCCACGATACTCTGGTGGAAGTGCACAAAACATAGAGAGTGGCTCCATGAAACGGATAGTCGTTTGATTGGAACCCATCCAGTGTAGAACACAATCACATCGCAGAGGGTTAGTGTGGACACTTATCTCTCTAAGGTTTGGCAGGGACTCCACAGTCCCATGATAAACAGAGTTCAGTGCATTGTTGTTTAACATCAAGCTCTCCAGTGTAGGCACATTCCGAAAAGCGAATCGATGGATATAGGAGAGCTTCGGGTTATTGGTAGCCTCTAGCTTAGTCAGCTCAGGAAGATTGTCCAGTGCATAGCGATCCAGAGACACCAGCTCGGCCATGTTGTTGATTCCCAGCTCTTTTAAACGGAGCATGTTTTTGAAGTCTCCTTCTTGAATCTTTCGGATTGGGTTTTTATTAAGGTCTAAGAACTTAAGGTTGGGTACTTTCTGAAGAGCTAGCTGAGGAACTCGGCTCAGCTTGTTATCATAGAATGAAAGGCTCTCTAGGTTATCCAAACCAAGCAGGGCATTCCCTGGGATATCACTCAAGTACATCCCAGCCAGAACCAGACTTCGCAAATTTCCCAAAGGTCGGAAATTCATGTCCAAGATGCCAATTACTGGATTTTCTCCAATCATCAGGATCTCCAGGTTAGGAGTAGATTCAAACCAACGGCTGTCAATCATACGGAGCTTGTTCGAGTTGAGGTGCAGTCTCAGTAAATTGTGTAGTCCAGCAAAGGCACTAGGTGAAATGGAGCTAAGCTGGTTGTGATTTATGTAGAGCTCCTGTAAGTTGTTCAAGTCTTTTAAGCAATTGTCAGGCATCTCAAATACTTGGTTTTCCTCCAAATGTAAGGTTGTAAGTTGACTTAGATTGGAAAGCCCCACATCCTGAATGGAGGTGAAGTTGTTCTGGGATAGGTCTAATTCTGTAAGATTCACAAGTCTCTGTAATTCTCCATTGGTCCTTGCTATGTTGTTGCTTTGTAGCAAAAGCACCTGGGTATCTGCAGAAAGGTTCTCTGGAATCCGAGTTAAACGAAGGTCATTGCAGTCAACAGTTATGGCTTCACGGTACGTTGACTGTGGGGTAAACCAGGGACGGATCTCACAAACACATAGCTGAGGACATTCATTCGTTGATGATGAAGTTTCAGTTAATGAGCTAGACAGGAGCCCAATTACCAGCTGACAAGCGGTCAGGACAAAGATGTTTATCCGAGCCATGTCAAGACTAGTATCCCCGGAGTTCCCAGATTTCAGAAAGGCTGAAAAACCAAGTCTTCTACCGATTCTTCACGTCTTCTATTTAAATAAATCCAGATAGGCTGAATCTGGCAGCACCTGGAACAGAACATGGATAAAAAAAAACACGGTTAAAAAAAAAAACAATAAACGGTGTTAGTATACAAGCCAGAGATTAACTATGCACGTGGTATGCGCTACAACTATTATGTTCCATTTTTGAGTCCACAATGTCTACCAAGCAAAACATTTTGTATGGTTTTTTTTGCACGTGAAGCCCTGTTTAGGTAATAGTCACACAAACCACTTATTTTAATTATGTCAATCTTTACTGTTTAAACTTGAATATTGCACTAAAAAGAAACACACAGCTAAAAAGGATTAGGTCTGCTGGGACTTTCTTGTGTCAGGAACTCAGGATTTACCACTAATAATGCCCCCATGCTGACAGGGCCCAGGGCTATATATACACCCTTAACGGGTATCCTTTTCACACACTGATAAAATGGAGACTCTCATCAAGACAGGGACTTATTCAATCAGCCCCTTTACGTATTCATACACAAATTAGGGGACAGCTGTGGTTGTCACATGGAGCCCTAGCCGTGGCATTAGACAGCTGGGGTCAGAGAATGCTTGTTCCTTTATATTAACCTTGTCACCCCAGGGGCTCCACAGCTTGTGTGCCTGTGCCAGGCATTCAGAGCGATAAATAAGTTTTGAGACAATGGCAATCAGACAAATAGGAGAAGGGGCATCTTGGTAGAATGTTGCACGTGTATCCATTTTAAAGGCCAGAGATGGGCGTGCTGTTTACCCTTGAGTTGTCAAGCTGAACAACAACATCTGAAAGATTCCCTGTATCCGAGTATCACGAATCACAAGAAATCTGGCAATTACACAAAGAAAGGGCAGAGTTTACTGGTGTGTAAGAAATTCCGCTCTGACCGATGTGAACGAAGAAGAGCAACCAAAGCTTAGGGCTTCCATAATCAACTTCAATCCATCAATTTCTGACCACTTCTGGTCACTTTATAATGAACTGTCATCCTTTACACTGGCACTCAAGGTAAAGACTAGCATTCTAGAATGATATATTTCACATAAACCCCTTTAAAATGGCTTAGCTGGATTTACCCATTGTGTCTAGGTTAAGGCTCATCTCATGGATGATATAGTCATCTAACCTCTGCCCAGAACATCTCAGATCAACAGAAGTCCCTTTATAGCTCAGCTTTCTACCTGACCCCTAACATCACCTTTTAACACCACACGTTCCTTCTCTGAGATCAAAATGTGGCATATTCTTGTCTGATAGAACATGAAACTTGAAGGTAGATTAGATCCCTTTGGTCTGTCTTGTCTTCCTGTGGCCATCCTACAGCGTGGTGATCAGTAATCCCTTTAATTGCATAGATGCATATAAAATACATGCAGGTCATTATTTCTTTACAGAACTATGTCGTTTACATTTCCTAGAAGCACCCCCCATCCAGGAAGACAGTAGACCTTATTTCACAAGTGAAGCAAATAAAGGTTTATTGACTCTTTGGATGTTTATACAAAAGACATATCTTGGATTTTATCAGAATCCCCTTTGATCTGATAAAATTATAGGATGCTTTTCTCTGCCCCGTCCTTACAACCTTTCACTCCAGGCAGTAACATAGTTCTCTGTGTGGTAGGGGTTATGGTCACCCAAGGCTCTTTGGGTACATAAACAGGCCCTTTATAGTTGGCACCGATTACGTCTACGGCTAGCAACTTATGTAAGTACTTAAAAATATACGGGGGGGGGGTTGCTGTCCTATTAAGGGCTAATGTTTGTGTTTATTTACTTGGTGATTTCTCAGCACATTCGTTACTGAGCAGGGCTGCACAACTCTAGTCCTTGGGGGCTATCAATAAGCCAGGAATTCTTTGCACCCCTTCCTGAAAACGAGCAGTTTAATGAATCTCTAATTGAGATGGCCGTGCTCAAGCTGGGATATCCAAAAACTGTGATCTGTTTGCAGCCCTCGGGGGCTGGCATCGTGCAACCCTAATCAACATACAAAACAGCATACGTCCATGGCCTGCGGCGGGAGGACAGCATTATGCGCTGCTCCGCTGCTGATACTGTTTTTCCAATGTATCTCTTGGTGTGTTCTTCACTTGACCTTCAAATACCAGGTGGATTGTCAAAGTCACCTGCTCTAATGAATCATACCAGAAGCTGCAGCATTCCGAGACCCCACCACGCAGGATGAGCAGCACAGGAACGAGAACTTCCCTGGGGGTCCTTGATAGACCGCTTAATAACACCCCCCTATTTTACTCTTTTCTTTTAAAATTCTCAAAGGGGCAAAATAAAAAATAGTAGCAAAGAGTCAGCTGCCTACCCATTCTTCCTGCGGTACGTGACTCTAGGATGCCGCTGAACGTCGGGCCCTTTGTAAGTGCCTGTATTGACACCACATAAAGTGGCTATGTCAGCAGAGGAACAATCAAAACAGGCCTATTGATCCCAAATGTATTGTACATGTTTCATTTTACCGTTTTGCTAAAGTGTTTTTGTAACGCTTTCGTTGGTGGACTTTCCATGATGCCTGTGATACACGGCAACATTTTTGTGGAAAAAATACTTATTTTAGGATATTAGTGAATGATCTGCTAGTTTGGAGAGGTAGCAAATTAACCGCATACTGAGTGATGGAGTCAGCTTGAATCTGTGAAAGCGAGGGGAAAGAGACAGCTGCGAGCCCTGTGTGAGTTAGAGGTAGCCGGCTGCAGGCTCCCTGCGTGACGGCGGCGGAGGAGGCAGCGTTTGGCACTGTGTGTGAGCAGTCTGTGAGCATGCTGCAGGATGAATAGATTCTGCTTCGCTCTGCAGAACTCCGAGTCCTGACAAAGGGAGAGGCGAGAACAAGCAGAGAGAGGATAGTTTGCAGAGCAGAATAGTGTCCAGCATGTGCCGTGCATAAAACTATACCTAGTACCGACAATGCGCATAGCAGTCACACCATACCGCACTACACATGAACAGTACACTACACACAGACATCACTAGTAATGCACAACACTACAGTGCAGGATACACCAAACGACCATGTTTTGTACAAAGCACCTTAATTATGTGGCATCCAGAAAAGTATAACTGCCACACACTCTAAAACCTATACACGCGCTAAAAGCATGGACGCTGGACGTACGCTCCCTGCACACACAGCTCTTTTATCCCGCTCTGTTAAGGGAACTTGTTCACACGAGTCTCCCTGTGTTCTAAATTCCTTGGAGTGAACACAGAGAGACATCTGGCAGGGAAGCTTCATTACCATGCAAATCACGGCAAATCAGGGGGCCATGCCTGGTGTCAGCCTGCACCTCAGCTGGCAACACAACCCCCCCCCCCCACTTACTCTTTACAATACCAGAAGCAAGTGGAGGAGGGACCCACACAATGGGAGACATCAGAGAACAGGACAACTAAGACAAAACTACCTACGAAAAGCAATGAGACACTGAGACCACTAATACAGGGGGGGGGGCAGACAGCTGTTACTGGATTGCAACTCTCATAACCCTCTGCCAGACAATCATATAAATACACCTACACTAGAGCAAGAAACATGATAGCTATTGTAATACTCAAGGTCACTATAGTAATACACAGAACAGGTTGTATGGTAACCAGAGTTACTAATGTAATACACAGGGGATTTACAGACAGTACTCAGGTCCCTAATACAAGAGATATCTACCGTGTTACTCACAAAAACTATATAATAAACATA
>VKOC01000004.1:32397499-32512757 GCA_009364415.1 Spea multiplicata
GTTCCTTGGTGCGCGTTCCTTGGTGCGCGTTCCTTGGTGCGCGTGCCATGGTGCGCGTTCCTTGGTGCGCGTTCGTTGGTGCGCGTTCGTTGGTGCGTGTTCATTGGTGCGCGTTCGTTGGTGCACGTTCCTTGGTGCACGTTCCATTCTCGTTTCTGTGTACTTTCTTCTGCATGTTCGAGCTGCACTCCGCTATTGGCTCCCTTTTGGTCTCCTCTTCCTACTCATTCCCTGATACGCTTCATGCTATACAGTCATCCCGTGCACACCTGGCTACATGTTCTCTGCTGCACATTGTCTGTTATAAACTACCTGCGGCCCATTCCTGGCTATTATCTCCTTTAGTGCACAATGATTTTTGCCCACTTGCTGCTGCTCATTTACTACTGCTACATGTTCAGCATGTGTAACTCTTTATGCCTGCTGCATGTTTCTCTTCTACTTTTCTCAATTCAGTCTTTTGCTACCCATTCCACTGTTGATGATCTCCAACATTTGTTCTGCAGATGGAGAGTAAATGGGACTCTCTTGGATGAAGCCCAGGATTACAGGTACAGGGTTCTAGACAGAAGTTTGTCCATCAATCCTCCAGATCGGACCCACGATGTTGGGACATTTCAGTGTGAAGCCACCAACTCAATAGGGACCATCCTCAGCCGGGAAGCCTCCCTTCAGTTTGCTTGTGAGTTCTCTCTGTTAGGTTATATGCACACAGACACAGAAAAATATGTTACGATGTTAAAAAAGAACCAATTGACCCATCGAATTTGCAATATAGAAACACTGTTCACACCAGTACAGCTTTATGTACAATCCAAGCCTTTGTGAATCTCTCTTTATACCATTATCACCTTCTGTCCTGTTGGATAAAATGTAGCCAGTGGTAGTTGGGGTTTATTTTATAAACTAATTTAGGTCACTATTTATGGCACAAAACATTATTTTATTTTAACATATTAACCTGTTATTCATAGAAAATTTTATTGTTTCCCTCGATCCTCAACACTTTTTTTCTGTGATTTCCTCACCCTCTATGCTTGTCTCTTCCAGTCTTTTTATTGTTATTTATTTGCTCAACTGGCTTGTATTTTTCTCTTTGTTCGCCCTTATTTTCTTTCTATTCTATTTTTTTTTCTCTTTTTCCCTGTATTTTTCCTCCCAATTGCAGGGGTTGCTAGGAGACTATTCGTTAATGAGTTAATGATAATTTTCTGTCTTGAACCCCCACAACCCTCTCTGGACTGGTACTAATTAAATAATCAGCATGCTATTGTGTTCGGGTCAATTAATTAAGAAAATATTTGCAACAGTGACAATCAAATTAAATCACTGCATAAGTTAACATCAACAAATCAGACGAGGAGGACCTAATCACCCTAAAGATCTCCAGCGGTGACATGGGTTCCAGCAGTGCTATAGTTATCATATACACGGCACGGTGACACCGAACGCAGGACTTGGAGAGGGACACATGTCGCACCGCATGGTGCAAAGAGAAAACGGCCGACAGCTGGGGAAAACCAGGACCGACAGACAGTAAGAGAAGAAACAGAGAACTATCTCCTAAGAGCTCATTTGTTCTAATTAACTAGAACTCTGGAAAAAAAATCAAAATAAAGGTCAGACTGGGAGACCGTATCTTCATCTTGTTACTTCTTAAATTACGATTATATCTCATTAGAATCATGTGCCTCATTGAAGGATTATTAGCCAGGTCAATGATTCCTATTGGCCCCTTATCTTCCTCATTATGTCTACAGCTTAGACATTGCAATGTGAAGTAACTGATTTATAAAAACCCCTTCTTGTGTTCCTTATCGTCTCTCGGTATAACATTTTTCCAATGTAAAAAATGTAATGAACCATCCTTCCAGCTCCACCAACTCAACAAACCTTAACACCTTAATCCATAAACCAATGTTTTCCAAAATGTAGAAGCCATGCTATTGAGGACTACAGTCTTCTGGATTCTCAGCAAGCCAAATGTAGACTGTGGTACCATATGGGTGGCTAAGAACCATGGAAAACGTATTCTACCTTCCATAGTTTAGTCTTCCTTAACCCAATCCTGAAGACTTTTTTTGAACATATCACCGAACTTGGCTGCGACTTCAGCAGGGGTTCCGGAGTTTACAATTAAATCTATGAAGAGTTTGCCTTCTGCACCTGCTTAATTTAAATGTGATGGTATTGATAGCAAACCGCTTGTATTGCGGTAACTGATGGAATAACGGCACTTAATAGTTGGAAGAATACGTTAATAGTAGTATATGATTGTCAAAACGTTGGAAGCCCTATCCTAGAAGCCACTAATTCATTCCGATGAAATTGTTTTTCCCAGAATTGCTTCTAATTATGGAGGTTTCTAATAAATAGTGAATAGAATAGACATATAATACTCCCGGGTGGTTAATGCTTGCATAGATGTCTCCTACCACATGTTTTGTTTCTTTCTTTTAATTCACATTTTATTGAGTTTTTTTTGTAAGAAGTCAAATAAATGAGAATATAAAGGGATTTTTTTGTATAACATTAATCTTTTAAAACTATGCACCATTGGGTGTTCATGGTCTAGATCACCAATTATTAACCTTGTCATCGAGGGACACCTACAATTTAGGTTTGTAATCTATACCCATATTATCACAATGCCGTAATCCCAAATTCATGGCTCACTGATGTGCGTCGTGGACAGGTTTTCCAACCTTGTCTGAATATCTCAAGCAGTTTAGTCTCTCTAAATTTATCACTGAATGAGAAATACAGTTGCTTCGATCTCCCCGATGGCCCAATTTATGGAGTTGGAGGAACTTTTAGGTTCTTTTTATATGCCAACACCATTCATCAAGCAGCAAAGACCTGTCCAAATCCTTTGTTGCTTACAGAAACGTAATTATCAGTGTGATATATGTGCTGCGTATCCCCTGGGCACCAGAAGGGTTAAATCCTAAGGTTGCGTTACGAATCGCTATGTTCTAACAATGGGCAAAAAAAAATTTACTCTGGATTGAGTATTCCGAATTTCAGTAGGAACGCTTTTGGTTCAGTTGTAAGTTCTTCCTCAGAAAGTTCCTTTTGAGATTGTTTGAAGAGTCCACCGAATTGGCTTCCAACATAGGGGGAACTCTTGAAAACGCCAAGTGCTTAGTAAATGGACTCTGATATGCGGAAACATGTGCTCCTTTATGCATATGGATAACCCGATAGTTCAGTGACACTCCTGAGGACAATGTTTGTGACTGTTCATGCACTTTTAGATATGGCTGCAGTTGACAGAAGAGTATATGTCGCTAGGGGATGGTAAAACAGAATATAAACCATTATAGCTAATTACAAAGGAATATCGAGAGTTTTATAGTTCAGTAGGGGATTTTTTGTGCATTTCCTATTTTGTGTTTGCTGCTAGATGACATAATAAGGAATCTAGATGGTGATGCTTGTGATGAGGAGGAATTCTAGAAGTCTGGGGTGATCAGGAGCCATGTTGAGGTATGGTAGAGATACCTCATCCATGAAATCATTAAAACATAGTTGATAACATTTTTTGATCAGCCTTGATGTTGTCCCACCAGGAGTTTAGGGTTCTTTGGGTTTTGTCCATATTCTGACCATTTTCGCAAGTGCTTCATGTACATTTGGTTTTGTCCATCAAGATCCCGGACATATACAGTACATCAAACATTTTTGTTTGATGGACTTCTGTAAAGTTTTCAGAAGATTCTTGAAGTCAAGTTGCAAAGAAGACCAGTACTTGTTTATATTACGGAGGGACATTCCCATAATCTAGATAGGAGATAACATTTTTGTAGTATAAGGATGAAAGGTTTCGGGATTCCGAGACATTGTTCTCAGTATATTTTATTGTGACAGTGTCTTATTGATCTCTTATTTAATCCTGTTTGTGGCCGTTTTTGTAAGTTCACCACTTTTTTGAGGAGGTGGACAAGGTTTTACCATAGGTGACTCTATTTAATACGCGTTGCTACAGTTAATCAATGTCAAGGTGCACACGTTTTACCATTCAGTGGTTAAAATGCTTTTTGTGACTAGGTGCAAGAAGACAAAATATATTAGGAATATGACTTAGAAAAATAAAAGCGATGGAATTCATATGCAGCTATTAGACAGTATGACCTAAATAGCTCCTATATGTCAAGGTGTTAGAGAAACAATAAGTGTCAAAATCTTTAGAAAATGTTGTTGTTCTGTTTATCTAAGAAAAGGAACTTTTAGGTTGTCTTGATATATCAACCCCATTAATCATGTAACAAAAGCCTGTCCAAACCTTATGGGTACACAGGGGAGCCTAATTATCGATCGTTGTGATTTATTTAGCAGCCGGTGAATAGGCTGCACAGAACAACACAATAAATCTGGTTTGTGACCCCGGTGTTGTCTGTGTAACTTTCTTTGTGACATTGGCTCAGCTTTGAGTGGGCTGCTTGAGAAACCAGATACTTTGGAAAGAAGGATGCTAGAGCTTATTACACTATGTACTTAGCAAGCAACGTTCATTCGACAGATCTTTCTGATCCTGGCTTGATAAAGTTCTTTGGACTGGAATGTATTTCTTTGTTCTACCAGAATATCCGGACTCTTGAATGTTTGTATTCAATTTCGTAAACGGAATCCATGAAGACAGAAGATGGGTATAGATAGGCAACAGATGAAGTACGACTTCAGTGGAATATAAAACCCAGAATGTAAACACCGGGGACGGTCCAACGACGGCTGCTTAGTTACTCCTTTGTGTACCTTGTGGCATAATGTATTCTAATATAATAAAGAAAAGAGTGATGGCGCTACTGAAATAATTATAACCCAGCAACAATATACAAATCAATAAGCTGCTCAGCAAGAACTTTTTTCTACATGTATGAGTAAAAATAAATAAAAATAATTATAATAAATAATGAGAAAAAAGTACCACCTGCAAAATAAATATTATTAATATGTGTCAAAACACCAAAAAGCAGGGAAAAAATATACTAAATTATATAATTGTATGGATGGTTTTTTAAAGCATCTACAGCATTTTATCATTAAGTTTTTTTATCATGTTTTTTGGTGTTTTGACACTAAATTATGTTTATTTCACTGCTGGCGCTCCGGGTTTTTTTCTTGATATTGTATTCTAAGTTGAAGGCCACATATGAGTCCTTGACTGCCATGTTATGTTATTGTGTAAAATTATCACTTCTTTCTCTCCCACAGACCTGGACTCCTTCCAGACCATGACTCGCAGTACAGTGTATGTACGAGAGGGGCAAGGGATGGTGCTGCTGTGCGGCCCCCCTGCCCACTCTGGAGGTAATAATCAGTATTTCATTCTTTCGTTTGCTCTGTGTCAACGGTTTAGTGATACATCCATTTTCCATGAAATCCAACTAAAATTCAAAAGTATCAGACATACTCATTAATCTTTATATACATCTAATGGTAATACTGTTTGTAAGCCACATTCAGATGTTGACATATACGTATGGCACAAACGAAATCACCCTTGTGATCTTTTTTTATGAGAGCCCCAGGGGAACAGTTTCTAAATCCAGGGTAGGCAGCACCATGACTGCAGTTATTAAAGAACTTTCAGGGTCAACCAGTGTCCTACTCTGGATCAAGAAAGTCTTGGTTTGATGGCAGATGGAGACTTCCACTCACGCGTTCCATGTATTTTATGATGGAACGTTAACAAAAATTATAATTTGCACCTGTAGTCTGAGTGCACGGAAACAGTTAAGAGTGAGCATGATCATGGGACTATAAGAATCCATATATAGAATATTCTATATATTGAACTACTAGATGTTCGCTAAAGAGCATAAAGAGCACTAAACACTAAGAATCAAGCATGGATCTGATTATTGATGGATTTTCCCATCTTATGCAGAACTGGTTTACGCCTGGATCTTCAATGAGTATCCCCCGTTTGTGCAACAGGACAACCGTCGGTTTGTGTCGCAGGTGACCGGCAATCTCTACATTGCGAAAGTCGAACCGTCTGATGCTGGAAATTATACTTGTGTCGTTACCAACACGGTGACTAACACTCGTGAACTGGGACCAAGTACTCCTCTGACTCTTAGGACGGATGGTACGTAGTCAGTGATCATAGAACATCCCCGGGATAAGTCAATAATAATACTGCACAGCACACAGAAGGCAGTGATGTTGTATGGTATTGAGAGTGCGGTATGACATCAGCAGATTGTAATGCAATATGATATCATCTGATAATGGTAATAACATATGATTTCAGTAGAATACAGCATTTTGTAGCACATTGATATAATATCGCCATAAAACAGTAAGTATTATTACAGTAGGAGCAACAGTTACCTGCAGGCAGCACTAAACTATATTGATATATGCTATAGATTTCACCAGAACCAGTCACTAAGTAACATAGTATAAGATCACTAGGAGCTGCATGCCGTAGTATCATGTGAAATTTGAAGGACTCAGTAGGCAGTTATGCAGTTTGACATCAGAAGGACACATTCAGTATGACATCATTGTATACAACATGCAGTAATGCAGTACAGCACAACCAAAATACCGTTTACAGCAATACAATTTGACATCTTGGGCATACTAGAGGTGTTAACACAGTATGACATCATCAGGTAGAGCGGTACAGCATCCAGTAAGCACTACAGTATGACATCATCATCATGGCACTATAAAAAGTAAACTTTTAAAAAGCTGGTCTCATCACCATAGCAACAAATAGGATGGTCTAATCAGCTTGTTTGTTCACACCCCCCCCCATAATGAACAGGCAATAAGGGCACAGAATACACTAATACAATAAAACGATAGACTATACAATCAGGCTCACATTTCTGGATACAAAACAAGGCATTCTTAACAATTCTGTTATGCTAAGAATGCATAAAAATTACTTTGGAAATATGGCCCTCACTAGCCATTCTGATTATATGCAAATAACTTGCTTCGAACCATTAAAAAAACAGAAAGACAATAATAGCGTTTGTTAATAAACATTTTTGCATAGAATGCTGTAGTTTTACTGTTCAGCTCGCTGTAAAAAATTATTGCCTTTTTATGTTTTCATTTTATGTTCTTTATAATTTTAATTTAATATTTCCTGAATAGTACAAGTTAAAAAAGATTTATTTAACATGTTATATTGTCTCATTAGTGTCTGGCAACATCAACTCATTCCATTAGGAGCATCTGTTTAGAAATGAAATTAATATTTCTGATACATTTGCGGATGCTTTGCTGCTGTTATAAATCTGTTTTGTCTGCTATTCTCCTTCAAAGAGGATCTAATCAAATAAAAAAAGCCTTGACATAAATAAAGAGAGACAAAAATCATATTTTTTTAAAGAAAAGTGTTTTTTTTTTGGTTTTTTTTTTAGCTGTTAGCTATCACTATTCCCTCTCGAAGGACCATTTTTTCTGAAACCAATTTTGAAACAAATGACGTGAATATTAAAAGAATACATAAAATGAGTTTACGCTTAAACATATTGTAATATATCATGATGGGTATTGTATATATTCTGTAGGAGGAATAAAAGGGGTCACACGTAAAGCAATATTTTTAGCGTCGGGCTTACTAAATATCAAAATAAGTCAATACAATTATAATTTAAGGACACTTGTTGACTATGCTTCATCGTGACCACCCCTTCTCTGTTATGTCTTTTAGGTGTGATGGGAGAATACGAACCTAAAATTGAGGTGCATTTCCCGGAAACGGTAGCAGCCGCAAAAGGGTCTACTGTTAAGCTGGAGTGTTTCGCTCTGGGGAAGTAAGTACCACCGGGGTAAGAGAAGCAGGTGTATAGTAACCAAACCTCGGCAACATACTCGTCAAGGTTTAGCGTTAAGTAGAAGAGGTGGCAGAAGTACGTTTTTCCATAATTAAGACCATGAGGCACCTTCACCTTCTTACTAAAACCTTCCCGAATAATATTATTTAAGGTTATGTTTACATCTATATACAAAACTGCTTTAATACCTGGTAAGCATACTATCTTAGAAACATAGAATGTGTAGGCAGATAAGAACCCTTCTGCCCATCGAGTATCCAATTTATGAATACTTTCTTGGTCGCTGGCCTTATCTTATATCTATTATTTCGATATACTTTCTCTTGATCAAACATCACACACATAGTTTAGTTTAAGACGTTTGGTGGGATAATATTTAGAGAGTAAACACATAATCTTCGATAGCTCAGAGGTCCTTTCATCAGGTGTCTCGTCACAAGCTCCATAAAAGTTTTCCTTTTTCTGGATCTCTCCAAGATATGAAAGTATTTTGAATACAGATACTGTGTATCATTCCAACTTTCTCCGTCACGCTGTAGCCCGGTCCCAACAATCACTTGGAGGAGAGCCGATGGGAAGCCAATCTCACGTAAAGTTCGCAGGCATCGCTCCAGTGGGGTTCTGGAGATCCCCAATTTTCAGCAAGAGGATGCTGGACCGTACGAGTGCGTTGCTGAGAACACACGTGGGAAGAACATGGTCCGAGGGCAGCTTACATATTTTGGTATGAAATGAGATACAAAATGTAAAAAAATGTTATAAATCGGGGCTATGATATTCATCATAATAAGGTGTTCCTTTATTCAGTTGCATTTTGTATAATTAAGAAGTCAACTGATTTGGTTATGACCCTGGGCAGTTCCGAGCTGATCTCCATAAGGGAATTAAAAACATTTACTGATTAAGAAGCATTCCGTCATTCCGTGGTTGGGTGTCAGTGGTTTAAGTGATAAAGAAATCAATGTTATTTTATGACCTTTGACTATTGACTTTCCAGCTCCACCTAATTGGATTCAGAAAATCAACGATGCTCATATTGCAATCGAGGAGAACATTCTGTGGGAATGTAAAGCAAGCGGTAGACCAAAACCTGCCTACGTCTGGCTCAAAAATGGGCAACGTCTGCAGAGCAAAGTAAGGACCGGGTACACGAGGAACGCGGGGTTCAGCGTACTCATCCTGTCACCTATAAGTATTAGAAAACCAGGTTGCGTGGAGTATAAATGAAGTGTATGTCTGAAAGTAGAGTTAGATGGTTGGTAGAGAACCAGTTAGATTATTACCTTACTGGTTCTATTGTAAATCATAGGCAGAAGTTAATGTAAAAGTAGGATAGGCATGGAAATATTAAACTGGTGAGGGTGGGATTTGTGATAAACCAGTAGTGAGAAAATAGGGTGAGTTGGTAAGAGATGCCGAATAAAACGGTTTAGGGTACATTGAGAAGATCCTTATAGTAAATAGTATTTTAAATTGGGTCACAGGATATTTGGATGTTTTAAAAGCATTTTGGGATTAAGACTAAAAAAGCCTTAATGTTCCCCTTTCTTTTGGTCTCTTGTGACTCATTCTGTATGTCTGAATGTCTTCCATACTTTTTGGGACATATTCACATGTTTTGTAATTTTTGGAACAGAATGTAAACCCATAGGAACGTCCCATGGGTTTCTATGTTAATTCTAAGCATTTATAGCTAGCACATAATTATATACGAACCTTACTGGTTTTTCTTACTTGAATCCTCGTCTTCAACTGTTTTGTAGGGACGGCTTCAGATTGAGCACGGAACCCTCACCATCTCCTCTGTGAATAGCTCAGACTCGGGGATGTATCAGTGTTTGGCTGAAAATAAACATGGGACCATTTATTCCAGCGCTGAGCTCAGGGTTATAGGTGAGCCTTTTATAATATGATATTTATTTCTATCTACGTGGACAATGGCATATAGGCTTATTTCTCTAATAAGAATCTGACCTCCGATTATCAGCTGCATACGGTTTTCTAAATTATAAAGGTAATCTAAATGACGAGAAGAAGAATGTTCATTTATCATGATTAGAAAAATGTAAGGCCTCGGACAAGAGAAATCTAGCATGATCTAAAAGCACTGTTTGCAGAATTACCAATACTACTCTTAATGCATTGATTGCCGCAGGGGAACTAGAGAAGGTTATGACATATAAAGATGTATAAGGCTTTTACAGAGCCATTCTCTTGAGCTAAATGAGCCTCAAAGATAGGATGTGCCTTAATCGGATGTCATCTCTGGTACATGGAGTGAGTTTTATATAGATTCACTATAAGCAGCAAAAGTGTTTTCGCCAAGAAGAACCTGATACAGAGATACCCGTTGTACTTGGTGAAGTGTTTCTCAACATGTAATCATTTAAAATATTATTTGGTGATTAAAGGCACACTATTAGGTGGTCCATAGGCTAAAACTAGACGGTCAGGGGGTCAGTAGTGGTTAATACGAGAAAGGAATTTGAACATAGATGGGATAGAGAAAAAATGGGCAGACTATATAGGCTAAATGGTACTTATATGCCATCTAACTCTGTGTCTCTCTGTTCTTTGTCTCTTAACTCAGCCGTCGGTCCTGACTTCTCCAAAGCGTTTGTAAAGAGAGTGACTTTGGGAAAAGTAGGGGGCACCGTCCTGATTGAGTGCAAACCGAAGGCATCGCCCAAGCCCACCATCACCTGGAGAAAGGGCAGGGAGCTGCTGCGTGAAACTTCCAGGTGAGGACGCTGCCATAGAAAAGAGGGTCAAAAATTGGGCCCAAAAGGTCCCGGTCAAGGTGTCCTTAAAAATTCCTCCACTAAAAGTAAAAATGGCTACCATCCTGTCCACTCCCAAAAATGATGGTAATTTATGGTTTCCAAACTTTGTTGTAACATGAAAGTGACCCTGTTGTGTTTTGGGATAAATGAAATAGCATTTATATCAATAATAGCATTATAAGATTTAAAATCTGTATTAACAATACATCCTAGGTAGGCTAATTAGAAAATCAAATATATAATCATTGCATTATCTCAGTAGGAGAATGTAAAGCAAACTGCTTTCTGAAATCAATATTTTATTTAACTAAAATACATAGCGTACTTTTTTTTACTAACTTGCTTTGTTTCTGGAAAGTGTCAGCTTTCATTAAAGCTTGACAGCGTTAACTCTGCAAATTTTGGGGGGAAAAGGTTAAAGGTAAGTTTGCAAGATGCTTTATAATAGTAAATAATGAGAGCTCTCATTGCAAACAGAAATGCAATATATCAAAGAGTATACAAACAATACCCGACAAATGTTCAGTATTAAAGCAAGGGTAATGTGCCGAAAAATATTCCTGCAAGAGAAGCCATTGCCATTAACCCTTTGCATCTTGGAGGTGCAAACTAGCTTTCCACCAATACCCAGTGCGTTTCATGGACACAATACACAGACCAGATAAGTTGTTTGGTGGTGAGCCACGTACATCATGTACATTGACCACGTTCCTTACTCGTGTGGCCTCCAATCCAGAATCCCCTGGTGAGACTATGGAGAGGTATGTGGGATTCTGAAGCTTCATATGCATTATTCATACCGTCTATTTCAATTATTATAACGCAATAAACTGCCTTATTGTGACTTCTAGCAGAGAAGAGCCTCCTGTGAACGACTAAGACTTTTTTCTCACTTCTATTATGACAGGCGCATAGTCGATCCATGGGCCCTTCGTGTAACGCCGAACCAGGATACAACCCCCAATAAGACGCAGGCCTTAAAATATGATGGAACATTATTTTTAAGTCCACAGCTTTAACAATAATTTACAAAGTCATTGTCATACAAAATATACCATAATAACCCGGCACCACACAACCCATGACAATGACCCCCAACAATAACTTAATAGGGGTACACCCAGATACCCCTACACCCCCAGGTTCTGAGCCATAGGCCAAGCTCGAAACCTACTATACCAACATAACAACCTTTCGGTAACTTTTACCACCTAAACCCCCATTCAACTCTCCCAACTTGCCCTTTCCCTACACAACCCAGCTCCTAACAAAAACCACCAATAAAATTACATAAAAACCCTTACCTAGGCCCACCTCGTAGCTCTGTCAGGACCCCCTCCACTAAGCTTGCTCCTGGGGCTTTACTTATAATACATTGTCATCAGAGTATTAGCACAAATTATTATATTTTGAAGTTTGCGTGTAATTTAAAATTGTTTTTCATATAAAAGAAGTAATCCAGCCTATAATACATTCAAAAAGTGAGGTAAGGGGTGCCTATAGAAAAAATACATGTTTTGTCTTTGCAAAGGCCCACCTCGTTAAATAACTAATGTTTTGTAGACCTTTATTATACCATTGTAAACAGGGATTTTTTTGGGGAATGAAAATTAGACTTTTTCAATTTCATACTTTTATCCTTTTATGCCTGTAATCACCAGTCACACATTTTTCCACGTCTTCTGCTCCCATTATAGGTGATTCTACATTTCCTGCCTTTTAAGGTACATTTAAAGGGGCATTATGAAAAGAGCAAGTTTTAGCTTGTTATTATATTGGACAGAGTCAGTACTCTTTTGTTTTATTTATATATACATTTTTTATACGCTTTTGGTAACTTGTGACCTCTCTTTGTGCTGGAAACTGCCGCTCAGACCTCACGGTCGGACTGCTTCGGCAGATGTTTTACACAGAGGTGACACAAGGCCGTTCGCACACAATGTATCATCAAAGAGACGCAGCTGATGACACTCAAGCTTTCAATTCTCTGCAGCGTCTCAGTCAGATTTCAATGGCTTCTTTTAACAGAGTGAAAAAAAAAATAAAGGAAAGAAAAGAACGTAAAATGTAACATTTACATTGATCTAAAACTATCCTGCAATAATTACGGCTGCGATTAAAGTTAAATACCATAAAAGAACACATTCTTGGCTGTGTCCCTTTAAGGAAGAGCATTTATGCCGATCATCTGCCTTCTTCTTTATAAAGGAACTTGCTAGTGACAGACATCTACCCATCCTACTCCCTAAAGAACCTTCCTAAAAAAAAGTTCTTCCTATCTTCAGATCTATATGGAGTGTGGTACCTCCTGTAATTGCAGTTCCTCTTAAAGATTGCCCATTATGTTCCCAATCTATCCTGTCCTGGTGGAATTATTATAAATCCCTCCAACGTCATTCACAGAGCTGATGAAGTCATTTATCACTGTCTGAAGTTGCTTGTTAGGTCTCTTCAATTCATTGCAGTTCAGTGGCTTCTCCTTGAAGTACTGATTTGCAATTTCCATGCTTCTTCTGAAAAATCTTCAGTTCCTTCATTTTCTTTCCAATGATCCGGTACACTCTTCAATCCGTTTTTTTTTTTTTGTACTTACCATCTGCTATTTCATTACCATCTGCTTCATCAAGTTTCTCCTGTTCTCCTAGTCTCTCCCAAGAAATCTTTCCCCAAAACCTCCATCTGCTTGTGTTCAGCACGTGAGCTCAAAGTTTGACATGTTTTCCCGTAGAAGTCTACAGGTTATTTTGCAACTGGAGGAATCAAATTTGTATTGTGGATTTTGAAACACAGGCTAGTTATGTTATTTGAAGATGATCGGCTTAATCCGGCACAGATTAGGACAAGTGACCGCTCGTCGATGGTGGGTATTAAAAATCCAAAAATGCTGTGAGATTCCATGTTTATTCAACTTTTAACCGATCTTTGGCCATCTCCACCGAGCCTTCCAACCGAGCTACCAGCTCCTGCTCCTCACATACGGAGTTGGACTGGGGTCTGACTACTTTAAATACCCTGACAGCTCCAAACAGCATAACGGCTGTGATCATTCAGCCCCACTCCATTCCTAGATGTTTAGAGGAACCCCGCCAGACCGTGTAAGACATTTGTAATTCTGTACAGAAATAAAATCATGCAGTGTGCTTCTATACATATTAAGAATGCGCTTTAGAGTGATATTCTAGCAGTTATTTTGGATATTATTGGATTGGATTTTTGGATACGTTGGATATCATGCAATTTTTTGTCATTTTTAAATAGTTGCTCAATCAAATGAAAAGTTTTTTTTAAAATGTGAATCTTTACCTCCCCAGAATCCTACAAATTCCGAAGATCCATATAATAAATAAACCTAGGTGATAGTATTTACGAATTACAAGTAAAAAATATGCTATTGTACCTTTCTTTACTAAAACTTTGTTTAATTGCTCCTTTAATTACTTTTTCTAAGCTGGTTCTAGCTGATTTAGAACGGTCAGGATTTGATTTTTTTATCTTTCTGCTTAACTGATAGAAAACAGGACCTTACCTTTAAACCAAATCATTTTTTGGGACATTTTATTTGTTTTTTCGGTACAACCTTAGCCATGTTCAGAAGGTTCCCCACTCTGTTTAGCGAGACAAGAACCCCTTTGTTGAAATTGGTTAACCAATAACATTTTCCCAACAGCTAATTATCCTCCCAATTGACTTTGTATTATAAGACAAGTAATTCTAAAATAATTACAGCGGTATTTAGTAAAATCTTCAATAATTTTTCATAGACTATCCAACTTTGCACATTTTTATCTGTTTTTTTGTATTGGTTTCCAGCGTGGCCAGTGCTATAAAAAAAATAAAACGTACAATGTTTGTGGTGCTTATTTTTCTTTATTTTGCTAATGTATATGAGCAGCTGATTCATCAATGTCATACTGGACATAAACAGTGATTCATTGCTTCTCAGCTTAAATTTCTCCCCTGCTCTACTTGATTACGTTGTTGTGGTTCAGTCTGTGTGTAGAAGGATGCGACTGTCATTAAGTAGCTTGATTTGTGTTTGATGACCATGTCGGAGAGCACACTGCGAGGATACAACGCATAATTTATATTAAAAGTTCATTTTCTGCCGTTAAAAGTGTCTGGAATGGTTCCAGGTCCTCATTTGCTTTCCAGTTGTCCACACATCTGTAACTAGGGTGGCTTATGGGTGTCTCCATAGGGAAGGATTTTTTAATTATCGTTCCACGCTTTTGAGGAAGAAATAATGTGTTAAAAACGAGGCAGGGGAATGAGATATGTTGAATAGGGGAAGATGGCCAAAAGGAAATACTTATTGCCATGGTGAATACGAGAGAGAGGAATCAATGTGGGGAAAAAGTAAAGTATCTGAGAAAAGAGATTGTTTGAGTAAATGCACCCCAATATAACTTGTAGCACAATTTGGTAATGTTAATGTTGCTCTACACCAAGGGTGTAATACCGTGCTTTTCTGTGCAGGATGCTTTAATTTAGATGTTATATCTCTGACGGTATTCTGTTCATTCTATTTGTCGTCACAGAGTCTCACTTCTAGATGATGGCAGCTTGAAGATCTCTAACGTAACCAAAGCTGATGCCGGGAGTTACAGTTGCACCGCCAGCAATCACTTTGGGACTGCGAGCAGTACTGGGACACTTGTGGTCAAAGGTGAGAAGGAACCCATTTTTATGAGATGACGCAATCAGTCCCAGAGCTCAGAATGAATTTGGTGAAATCTAGAACATCATTGACAACATTTACTCTCCATCTTTTAGAACCCACGCAAGTACTCGTGCCCCCTGCCAGTATGGACGTCACAGTAGGAGAGAGCATTGTCTTGCCTTGCCAAGTGTCACATGACCACTCTCTGGACATCTCCTTTTCCTGGGTCTTTAATGGGCAACTCATTGATTTCCAAAAAGATGGAGAACATTTTGAGCGTGTCGGGGGAGTAAGTATAACTGGAGCAGTGTGTACAAAGAGGATGTGGCCCGCCATTAATCTGTGAAATGAGCTTGGCATTACCTTTGTGAATGAGATAAGCCCAGTACTTACACCATTTGATTAAATGGAACCTGCAGCTGCATTTTAATGTAACCATGCCATCTCCACTGGAAGTAAAAAAAATCATTCTAAGGTTGAGTGCCGCCAGTCACTGACTGTGAAAACAACTGCCTTATGAGTGTAAGGTCAGCCAGTCAATGATCGCGGCAGCTGCCAGCCACTGAGTGTGAGTGCCGCCATTCAACTAGTGTGAGGGGAACCAACAAGGAGTATAAGAGCAGCTATTCAACTAGTGTGAGAGGAACCAGAAAGGAGTATGAGAGCAGCTATCCAACTAGTGTGAGAGGAACCAGAAAGGAGTATGAGAGCAGCTATCCAACTAGTGTGAGTGGGACCAACCAAGGAGTGTGGGAGCAGCCATCCAACTAGTGTGAGAGTAACCAGCAAGGAGTGTGAGAGCAGCCATCTAACTAATGTGAGTGGGACCAACCAAGGAGTATAAGAGCAGCCATCCAACTAGTGTGAGAGGAACCAACCAAGCGTGAGAGCAGCTATCCACTGAGCAACTAAAAATTAAGTGATTTGGCTAGTACGTTAACATTGGCATTTTAAGCATATACTGTAGATCTCTTAAATTTAAGTTTAATTTTCTCCTGTGCTAAATTTTCCTTGAACCTAAATCCTTGTAGATTGACAGCACAACCTTGTCCTTTCATTAAATACCGCAGTCTTCGTACCGTATACCCCACTCGTTGTGTGATCTTAGAAGCCGTTTCACTAGTAAAACCGATGTTAAAATGACGGGGAGCGTTCCACCCCCTGAATTCCGTTTCATAAAACTGCTGTCAGCCCATGAACACCATACAAATTATCTTCCAAAAACCTGTACAATACTTACGGAGACAACCTTAAATCCATCGGTCATTTGTCTGTCTAGAAAAGGGGAGAGTTTTGTCTATCCAGCAAATATTAGAAAACTGTCACCTTTAGTTCCATCATTTTTTTTTGCCTTTATATTAATAATAGTGTGTGTGGTCGACCTTATTTATATGTCACAGAAAGCAGCCTCCTTGGACTAGTGCTTTCCAAATAACTACCTTATCTAAAACGTGATAAATGTAGTTATTAGAAATATTTTCAGAAAATGTGGGACTTTTCTTGGTGAATCCTTGATCTAAAAATTTTACTCAGCACCTTAAAACAGGAGAGAAAATGGAAATATATATATATATATAGCTTGGTCAGAAAACAAAGTGAATACCATTAAAACAACACCCATCAAAGGCAATGATATTGGGGGGGTTCAGTCACACTATATGGCCATATGTTGCTTAGCCTGCCACTACTTTTAAGTACCCCGAGTTTGGCGAGTCCTATATAATTTTTCATGGCTATGATGCTTACTAAGGAGCTGAATCAGTGGGACTGCATTTAAACTCAAAAGAGACTCTCAAGCAGTCTGAAGGTCTTCTCTGGACACCATTAATGAGACTCCTGTGTGTCAGGAGTCCGCTCAACCCTAAGGTTTGGTCAGAACCTGCCCAAAAATTATACAAAAATAGAGGAGTGTGTGCAACCTAAGAAGCATAACGGTTTCTGGAAAACTTTTGGAGGGATGGCTATGGTTTTATTCTTTTACCATTAGAATCTTTGCCATAATATCAAGTAACACTCATCTGAACCCTCCGTGGTCTATACAAAAGCGGACATAATGGCTATATCAAATGTTATACCGATCAACAAAATCTCTTGACCATGAGAGATGGATATTTCAGCTCAGAAGGAGGAGCGCAGCAAGAAACCACCAACTTCAACCACAATTTGTGTCAAAGTTTGTATCACTCACCATTCTGCCCTGTTTATCAGTCTCCACCTGTGGTCTCAAGTACATTTAAACAACTCACCATTTCAAGAGTACTCGGGACAACCTCTCCAACGGATATTTATGGAGCCAGGTTGCTGCATTCCATTTGACTCAATAGACCGGGATTGAAAGCCTACAATGCATGGGGACCACTAAGGCCATATCCTAAGAAAATAATCAATGTTCTTCCAGGAATACACCAGTTAATAACCGAGTGCTTTTCTACGCGAGCCACGAGCAACTCAACGAGGATTTTCTGCAATCACTCTGCCCTTAGGAGGATTGACCTTATTTGAACAATTATAATCTCAGAAGACGTTCAATAGGGGATTAGCATTTTTTAATTATGATTTCTATCCAGGTCATTGGCTAACCTAGAACTAGATTGGATTTTTATTTTTTTTAACCTGGATTAATCATATCTTCCAGCTACGTCTACCAGCATTTGAACTAGCCGGATTTGACCTTTAGTATTGTACTAGATCTGTTGCAGAGAACAAATTGCTCCGCTGTCAGTGAACATGACTTCTTCAGTGAAATGGTATTCACTACTGTTAAGACCTAGACAGTCCAAGGTGGTCTCTGGAATGCTGTAGCATCCATACTATACATTGCAAAATGCTCTAGAAAGGTTACAAAAGAAAGACCAAATATAAACATATTTTTATTGACAAAATGTACAGAAATAATATAATATATTCTAGCATTTGGTTGCTCTACGAGGGTGTTGTACCCCATGGCTTATTTCCACTGTCATAGATGGTCTGTATACCAATCAACAGAGCCAGAAAAACATTAAATTAAATTCTATGATGTAATAGTGATTGTATGGGGAAAAACTGTACAAGTATGGACTTCACAGGTTCCCTGAAAATATGTGGCGTACCTTAGCTTATCCCTTTTTTTAATCTTGTTCAAGTATCTTTTAAATGGAATCCCATCTGTGAAAGTTATTCAATGTTTCAAGGACATGCCTTCCGTTTCCCACCGCTAACTCAGACTATCAGCTGTGGCAAGCGAGAAGATAACAAATAAAAGATGTTGAGACACCAGTTTGGTGATCGGCGGTACGTGGAAACACAAGCCTTTAGCAGTAGCGACAGGTTGTTGCCAGATCCGTCCCTCACGCTGTCTGTTTACACAATTAGACTAATATCCTACAAGAAAAACGTGACTTACGAACTTAAATAAAGCACACGGAGCTCTAAACTTAGCGGTGCGAGTCCCCTGCGTTACGGAAGGTTCTGAATATTCCCAGTGTTTGGATGCCTGCGTTGCGTGGTTGAGATGGGATTGACTTTGTGATATTGATAAAGTGTTCACAATAGGAGCTTAGCACCACTACTGTGCGCGTGTAAAGGTGGTCCGTCACTTCACTTATATGTTCCTATCTCTGCTTATTAGCAGGACTCGGCGGGCGACTTAATGATCAGAAGTATCCAGCTAAGACACGCTGGAAAATACATCTGCCTGGTCCACACAAGTGTTGACAAGCTGTCTGCAGGAGCGGATCTCATCGTGCGAGGTACTGCTGGGGTGGTCTGTAGCCTAAAATTCCGGGTTTAGGGTTTAAAAATGCCACATGAGGTCTGGGGTATTATAAATAGAAACTAGGCAAATAGATACTTGTAGAGGCACAAAGATTGCACCGCTGGTTGTAATTGTGAGCCATTCAGATGATCACCTTGTGAGCGTACACAACGGAATGACTGTATCTGCAATAATGAGGAATGGTTCACCGTATATAGAATGTTTGCGCCCCAGTAGGAGGGCATCATCGTGTTACTTTGTGTGCAGATGACAGAGAAGAAGACCGGTGTGTTATCATCATAGCTTGTAACGGGGAAGGTTCTGCATCACTTTGTCATTCTGCAGGAAAAAGGACATCTGCTTAATGTGCCGCTACAAGCTAATACTGAGATATACCTAGACATGGTCATAGCGGTACACTGTCCTCTGCAGATCGTGGCAGTTATGAAGTGTCCTTTGTGAATGAAGTGTGTTTTATTACCATTTTATTATCCTGGGAGATAGGGGAATGTCACTGAGCAGCCTAAATAATACAGCATTTAGTAGGTGGAATGCAATATGTTGGGCAGACTGGATGGGCCTAACGGTTCTTATCTGCCGTCACTTTCTATGTTTCTTGTAAAAAGGCATTAAACTCAAGACGGTGTTCTACCTTTAGGTCCTCCTGGACCGCCAGACGCTCTGACTGTCGAGGAGATCACAGACACCACTGCTCAGCTTTCCTGGATGCCAGGGGTGGATAACCACAGCCCGATCACGCTATACACAGTGCAGGCGAGGACACCCTTCTCAGTAGGGTGGCAGGCAGTCGGTACAGGTGCGTTAACTTCCGTTATAAAGGTGAAACAGAAAACCCTCACCAGGGATGGTACCCGAGCATCAAAGCTGATAAACTGTTAATTACATTAGTGGGGGATATGCTTGTCCAGTTTTGCATTGAATTGCTCTAATCCAGCTCCAGCCACTGTCCATGGTGCTGAAACTGTTACACACATTGTTACACTAAGGATAAAACACACCATTTCTGCTTATTACATTATTTATGAATCCATAGTCTGCAATTTAGTAATTGTTGTTGTCTTGGCTGAACATTGGGATAAGGGATAAAAATACGATATTAAAACCTGTCTAGCAGATTAGAGATACGGGCAGATGAACGGAGATTGCCGTAAACAATTCTCATACTTCTCATTAAAAAAAATAGCCATAAGAGGGTCAAATACAAAGTTAAGATCCTATCTTTTGCACTTTATTAGGTTAATTAGTCAGAATCGCACCAAAATAATAAAAGCATGTATTGATACATTCATGAAGGCCATATTTTACATCCTCGATAGAAGATAAGGGATACGTGGGGAAGGAGAATGAATTACAATGGATAGAGCTAACCCTGTTGTCCTTATACTAAACCTTTGCAAACGTATCTGCCCTGGTATAGTGCCCGAGGTGGTGGATGGACGATCGTTCACAGCCACGGTTGTTGGTCTCAGCCCATGGGTAGAATACGAGTTTCGTGTCATCGCTGTTAACCAGATTGGGATTGGGGAACCCAGCCCACCTTCAGATAAGAGGAGGACCGAGGAGGCACGTGAGTAGCAGAGCCTTCCATTCATTGCACCGCCATAATGCAGCTGTGTCAAATGCTGTTAGAATTTTTCTGCTGATTTAGAACCAAAAATGCCAATAATTGCCCCAAATTTGCACTTCTGCGGGCACAAGCCCATGATAACTACATGGTTAGAAAGAATCCACTGTGCCTATTAACACCCTCGCATTACCCAACATGCTTTTTCTAGCATTTCTTTGCTTAAATAATCCAACTGTTTCATGTTTGTAAATATTTTTCTTAAATGTACAGTATTTATTTATTTTTTGTCTAACCTGTCTTAAAATTGTTTGAATATTTTGGGTGTGGGAAGAAAAGAAAGGTTATGCTGCCACCTAGTGGTACTAATAAAAAGTACAAATTACAGTAAAACCTTAATGTTATAACATTTTAGGACATGGAAGCAATGTGTGTTAAAATCATGCAAAGTAACAGGACATAATAGAATAAATATTAAACATAATATTAAACATTTATGTTATGAGTATACATTTAGAGCAGTCATGTGCCCAGGATCTCCTCAATTATTCCTCCCCATAATGTTATCTGTCCTCTATAATGAAGTTAGCCTTTGGTAGCTGCCAGCACAGATTTCCGCTTCCAAAAAAATCCAATTAGTGTCAAAAGGCCATTTCAATTAAATAATGTTAAAAGCTACAACCATTACATGTCCTCCTGAAATTAGTTATTTTATCTGAAGCTTTATATATATATATATATATATAATATATATATATATATTATTATTATATATATAATATAATATAATATGCCTGCCACAGACTTACATGTACTCATGCAGAAGATGGGTAGTGGGCCACCAAGAGCAACCCCCTATTTTAGCCTCCTCTCAAAGCTGACCCCACTATTAAGTGTCATTATATTGCATTACATTTATATAGCGCCAGCAGGTTCCGTAGCGCCATTACTATCAGTGGAATCATTTAAAGTCCCACACAGTAACAAACAGGTACAAAAGGAGAAGAGGGCTCTGCTCCTGTGAGCTTACAATCTAGTGTGGGGTTATAGGGAAGTGAAGCAGTAGGAGAGTTCGACTTGGAGTGAGATGAGTTGATAGGGTCCAGATGATCCTTTGAGGTTGTTGATCGTTCAGATGGTTTGATTAGGATGATGGCTGAGAGTGTTAGGAGGAAAGGTGGCTTTTCAGAGAGAAACTGTCCCTTGTGCTCCTTTTTTTACTTACCTCTGCATACTGTCGGGTTCTTACTGCGGTCTTTGCCCTTTTCTCGCTCCCATTCTCCGCTCTCGGACACGGTCTGTGATATGCTGCCCTCTCTGACAGTCCCGGAGGTAACCCCAGCCAATGTCAGCGGAGGTGGAGGCAGTAAGGGCGAGCTAATCATCACGTGGGAGGTGAGTCCTAGCGATCGCCGGATTGTTTATCATGATGAGTAATGCATGCAGTCCGATGTCATTGAGTGTGTGAGCATAATGTGCGGTGCGGAATATCTATAAGTGGTGCAGAAAATGCGCATGCATAATGTTCATATGCCTGTGATTTGCACTGATTTGGCTATGTATTGTACAAGTTAAGACTGCATTAGCTGGAATAGTGGCAGCCCTTAATAAGAAATAAGAAATGTAGAAATTAAAATCTGATGTACAGTATGTATTGGAAGACTCTGTTTATAAGTTCAGGAATCAATGAAATTTAAACAATAAAGTTTTTTTTTGCAGTGGAACTTTGCGTCTGACTTTAGATTTGACTCTCTTGTCTTCACAGCCCGTACCTGAAGAGTTTCAGAACGGCGGAGGTTTTGGTTACGTGGTTGCCTTCCGACCATTTGGCACCATCAGTTGGATGCAGACAGTCGTGGCATCAGCAGATGCCTCGCGTTACATTTATAGGAATGAAAGCCTCCCGTCGTTCTCTCCGTATGAGGTTAAGGTTGGAGTCTACAACAACAGAGGAGAGGGACCCTTCAGCCCTCTGACCGTGGTGTACTCTGCAGAAGAAGGTAAGTGCTGCTCCAACTAGACAGACCATACTTCAGTCCACCTAGTGGACAGCAACCTATCAGTATCTGATTTGGTGTCCCCTGTCAAAACTCATGAATGAGCCAAAATGTTACTTTGTTTCATTATTACTAGAAATGGTTTGTTAATCGGTACGAGGAATAGTATTTTATTGCTGCACTTAGTTATGAAAGTGTAACAGTTATCACAGTAGGTGGAACAGCACCTTTTATGTCAGTAGTTGCCCTTTACATATGGTGATGGGTTGCCTTCTGGGTAATCCTGACCTATGATGGACCGGACTTTGTAAATAAGTGTAGGTTTTGACCACTTTATGTTGGCTGACTGGCTATTCCGTGTACCGCAGAGCCTAGTCGCGCCCCAGCAGGAGTCTACGCTCGAAGTCTGACCGCATGGGACATTGAAGTGTCGTGGATTGCCGTCCCTGGAAGCCTCAGCAAAGGTCGAATACAAGCATATGAGGTAAGGAACCTCTAAGACCCAATACAGTGCGGAGATGACCTTTTCACTGATCTATAATCATTAGTTATTCCTCAACATGCACCTGTTACTAAAGCGCCACTGATAGGCATGAACATAATTATTCCTCGCTCCCTCTCTGACACTTTGTCTATAATGCAGATTTAAGGTTTCCAACAGGCTTTGCTTGTGTGACAGGTCCGGTACTGGAAGCAAAACGAGAAGGAGCAGAGCGCACGTAAGCTACGCACTTTGGGAAATCAAACATCCACCAAACTCAGCCATCTTCAGGGTCACACGTTGTATCATTTGAATGTTCGTGCCTACAACAGCGCAGGCACTGGCCCGGCCAGCTCCACCATCGATGTGACCACCAGAAAACCACGTGAGTGCCACTAACGAGCTATATACAAGTGTTATGAGAGCCACACGCCCTGAGAGCGTTATACACACGATAAGGACTTTGATGGCCACAATCTCTGTGACAATTAATGACACTGCTATGATATTTCTTCCCAATCCATACTCTCCCAGAAACTGGATCTCTATCGCTGGGATATTTAATGACTGTATCCCTGAATCTGCTCTCTCTCTGACATTTAGTGGCCCTCTCCCCGTCTTTGCGTGACTGCCTGTGACATTTAATTAGCTTGTCCCTGTGACATTTAATGACTGTATCCATTAACTTATTTTCTGGCAAACTTAATGACTCTCCACCTGTCACGTTTAATGACACTCTCCGTTTCCCGTTCTCTCTATGACATTTAATAACTGTACCCGGTTCCTGCCCTGTACTCCATTTTGTTGTCATTTTAGTGGCTATTTTTGGAACCTGACTCCTGGTTCTGCTTAACGACACTCTCTGTGTCACTAACGCTTTCTGACGTGTAATAGCCTATACCCTGCGCCCTGCTAACTACACATTGTGTGACTTTCCCCCATACCTTATGATTCGTGACATTTAATGGCTCTCCTCCACCTTAATCTACGACACATTTAGACCGACTAACTGATAGCTCCCCCGAGCTACACCTTCTTCGTGCCCTACTGTCTGTTATAGTGACGCTCTCTCTCATACCATCCAATGTTAAAGGCCTTCAGGAGATAAAGATTCCATCGAGAACCCGACCCTCTAGGACAGGATAGTAGGAAGTACTCATCCCTGATAGCATATAGTGACACATGTTCTGTGCTCTCCAGCTCCAAGTCAACCTCCAGGAAACATCATCTGGAACTCATCAAACTCCAAAATAATCCTAAATTGGGACCAAGTGACAGCACAAGAGGATGAGTCGGAGGTCAAAGGTTACAGAGTAAGTCAGCGATGGAAGACTCGCTATCCGTTCTGCAAAGCCTCTGATTGCGGATTTGCTCAACCATTTCTTTCTCTGCTTCAACCATCCCCCCCCCTCTGATTCACTCATACAGGTTCTCTATCGGTGGAACAGACAGGGTGGAGCCTCAATGATCGAGACCAATCAGACGTCAGTCGAGCTGTCCTTGCCGTACGATGAGGACTATATCATTGAAATTCGACCAATCAGTGAGGGAGGAGAGGGCAGCAGCAGTGAACCCATCCGTATTCCTCGTATATCCAGTGAGTGGGCGGTGAGAGATAACTCTGATGGGAGGAGAGTTATTAATGAATGGGGATAATAACCCAAATAACCCATATTAAAATGGCGGCAGTCGTCTTAGGCTTTCTCTTCAGTAGCAATACACACAGGACTGATTTTGGGCCCGAGGTTGTGTCATGGAACAATTATATGGAGGAGGTTGTGGACGTTGATGAGAAGCTAAACAAAATGGAAAAAAAAACATTAAAAAAACGCACACTGAAATATAAATAATGTAAAATGTATTGGGCCAAAAGAATATTGACAAAGTTTCCATTTGTTGTGATGTCCTGATGAAGATCCTCCAAGGTGGAAATGGTGGCAATAGCCTAGTGGACCAATACATTGCTCACATTTGAGTATGAATTTTGTTACTTTTGTTTGTATTTTGGGGGGAAATCAAGGTGTGCACGTTTAGGTTGTATATTTAGCTGTGTATAGCAAGGAGACCTTTAGTATGATTGGGTATGTTTGGTAGATGAAGGCATTCTATGACAGACTTGGCCAGTATAAGACACATATGTTGGCCCCGGTATCTTGCTGGTCTAACGCCTTTGTCCTGTTCACGCAGATGCGTACGCACAGGGATCAGGTGCTTCCACGTCCAACGCCTGCACCTTATCAGCCATCAGCACCTTAATGATCTCCCTCACTGCACGTTCCAGTTTATGACCTCGAGCCTCTCAGTCTCCCAGAGAAGTCCAAGTTGTTTTTGGAGAACGGACACCAATTTTGCTCCACAAACGACGGCTCCACACAGAATATCCTGAGATTTCCCTCAGCTTCTGAGCTTCCTCCTCTCCCTACGGGGAGGATCTTATGCACTGACGACATCTGGAATATGATGTTACCAAAGCAGTTTACATGCCGTATATGCATATTTTTTATTATTATATATCTAGTGTTTTATAGAGTTTTTTAAGGTTAACATGATGTAGATATATATACGTTTTTTGCTGTAAAATGCTGCAGGTGTCTCATACAACTCTCTTCTGTCCTTCCACTCCTTAAATATCCAATTTATTAATCTGGGACAGGCATATTTTATACAATGTACTCCTTCCTATGGCATATGTCTTGAACGTATCCAATATTCTGAAACCATTAACGAAAATAATGATGTCAGATTTTAGGGCTAGGGTCAAATTCCATCGTATTAACGAATAGGCACTTCCAGATTATCTCAATGAAACCTATACCTAAAAATATATTTCTATGATCACGGTGGAAAAAACTAGGTCAGCCAGACTAGTCCACCTACAAAGTTTTTATTTATTTCTTTTTTGTTTTTAGGAAATTTCTAGAAAAAAAAAAAAAAGGACCAATATAATTCTTAGCCGATCAGCGAAGGGAGAGAATACAGTTTAACCCAACTATAGAAATGTATCTAGAGAAGGTTGGGGTTCTTGTAACGTGAGAAGATCTATAATGACGTCATAGCAGTTGGGTACAGTTTTTATTTTTTAGTAAAAAGTGAATTCTCAGGAGGTATTTTGGTGATCAGAGTTTCCGATAGACCTCACCAGTCGGTGAGAGATGTGCAATAACCTGACTTCTCGGAGGTGTCACCCAGTTCTAAAGACAACCACCTTATGGCATATTTAATACATATGTGTCCTATGTTATTCCTATAGACAAAGATATATCGGTTAAACTCAAGGCTGTGATTTCGATGTACGGAGGTAGCTTAAAAAAAAATAGGTCCGCTCGTGCCTACCTCGATTGGCCAAAATTCTGGCAAGAAAATTTGCGATTATGCCAGGATTTGGCGAGAAGCACTTCCTGACTCAGGCAAAGCACCGTGGACCGGTTGAAGAACAAGTCTTATTCAACATGTCATGCAAAATGACCCAAATTGAAGAACTGTTATATATATATATTATAAAAGTATAAAGGTATATAATATATGCGATACATAGAGGTGATATATAATTTACTGTACCTAGAAGTTTATGAGATCACACAGAAGTTGACGTATATGTAAGGATTTATTTTTAACGGGCATCGACACATGCATGGAGCTAATTGAAAGGGTCACCAACTTAACGATGAGCAGCAGAGAGCTGAGCAGAGCGTTCCCTAAATATGGCATTAATAGATATAGCATAAAAACAAACGACCTATATCCTGCCTTAACATTTTTATCTATCCATACAACAGTTTTTGAGAAAAATATAACATATTTATTTAAACGAATGTATATAATAGTTCCGCCTGTTTAAAGCTCAACGTTCTGGTTCTTCGCTTTAATCGGCACCACTTTCTTTTTTCGCTCTACCAGTCAGAATACATATTTGGGATTTAGAAGTTAAGTGACGGGTTGGTCACAAAAAGGGTCTAGGCAGAAGAGACGGGAAATCTAATTCCAGGCATATTACAAAAAAAATGTTAATGCATTTGGGCAGTTTTTTTATGCTCCATTGATTAATGCCAAATATATTCTTCATGGCAGGTCCACTTACGAGATTAATTGACTAGTATACGTGCGTTGGGGCTCTCCGGGGAGTTTGGAGTGGACCTGTCAGTTTAACAGACTAAGTGTCGATCATTTTTCAGAATATCCCAGGGTTCTTGACATATTCTTCAAAATGTCTTTAATTTACCTGCCTTGTTGATGTTTCAGAAGACACCGAAAGCATGACGTTGTAAACCTTGTTTTCAGTTTGCAAATGTTGCTCTGTAAAAACTTTGCTAGGATCAAACACCAAGTTTCAGACGTATATGTTGGCATAGAACGCAATGCTTTAACCTGGTGAAGTGTATTCACTAAAAATTGGGTTAGTAGGTGAATTGGAGGAAGATAGAAAAAAAATGTGCTACCGTCTTGATTTCTCCTGCAAGGGTGGCCTGGTAATAATGCATAGTTATACATGAGATGATATTTTTGTAACAATTTACCTGCCACTCGCAGCTGATGAATCGTGACCACTGCCGAGTGTATCCTTACAACAAAACATAACCGCTATACTGACCTCTGCCGACTAATGCAACGTTGTACGAAGTTGGTCGATCCACTTTGAGACTCAAAAAAAAGGACGGTTTCCACTTCTAATTTAAAGATCATTGGCTAGGATCAGGGGATGGCTGTCAAGGAGGTCCACTTGCCCCCTGGGGTGTTCTGATTTAAAATGCTGGTCCACTGCCAGAGGCTTTTTCAGGATGCTTTACTTGCAGTTCCACATATAGCCACCAGGGCGTAATTCAACAACAAAGGGTTAAGGCAGCATTTACACCCAAAGGACCTTCTGTGCTGCTTTTATGTAGTCTATTTTGGCAAACATGTTACGGACAGGACCAGATTGTGTAGATTGGTCATTGTTACCAATGCCATTGTTAGCCAAATAGTGCCAGCCCTTCCCTGCCAATAGTCAGCTCTCAGTATGCAGGGGGTCAAATCTTTATCAACACCAGCGGGGGGCATTTGTGCATTTATACACTTAGAAAATGGTGCATCAGAACTCGGATGGGTTGATATAAGTTGCCTTTATATATCTGTTGAAATGTTCTTTTTTAAGATGCGCATTTCACATTATATTATGCTTAAGGATATTGAAGATTTGATTTAGTTTCACTTCCCATTTTTCTGGAATTGACTTCTTCCGACCCTTCAGCTGCCATGGGCCACATATCCTGTAGTGACACCGGGAAAGCCCCTGAAAAAAATGTACGTGGGACCCCTGTATGCAGCAGCTTTGGGAAAAGAGGCCATAAAAATAAATGTTTAGCATGAGAAGGGTGGCTAAGATATGTCATTTGAAGCTCAATGTGTTGGAAGAGTTAATCAATATGTTCTAATTTGGGTGTTTCTCTAGAAAAAAATGGTCATACAGAATTTAAATAAATATATTGATCTGGGGATTAATTGGGTATGTAGAAATATAAGACATCATTAATATATTTATTGGTAAAAATAAGAAGACATGGATAAGAAGAAGGCAAATCCTAGTTTTCCATAATTGTGAAGAATTGGGATTGAAAATCAGAATCTGAGAGCAGATAAGAACAATTTTCCCCATGTAATCTGCCCGTTTTCCTGATTTAAAGACGCAAACCGTAATCAGACCTCGATTTTGTCTTAGATTCAAGATACCTTAATGCCTACCCCATGCATGTTTAATTCACTCACTTTATTATAGTCTGCTACTTCTGATGGGAGGCTTTTCCATGAATCTACCACCCTTTCAGTCAATTGGCTTGTGGGGTCCCTTAATGCACTGTTAGTCATTTCAAAATGCATTGTTCTCAGAACATTTTGAACAGCATTGATATTCATATATAACATAGAAATATTATGGATATTTATTAATAGAGTCTCCTTTAGTTCACTAGCTCCAGACATGTGTGCCCTAATAACATCTCAGGAAGATACAAAGTCAAAGCACAAGATACTAAGAAGGAACCGATATATGAATTATAAGTTTAAGTCTGCACTATGCTGTCTTAAATAGTAGTTATTAAAATTATAAGTAAATCACCGATTTAAAAAAAAAATCTTATCCCATTAACCCCTCTCCTTGTAATTCTCTCTGTGGCCACAAGGTGGCAGTGTCTCTCCTACAAAACCGATTGATAAAAATGCTTGTAAGCTACAAAGTTCCTGTTGACTCTCCAGCTGTTGACTACAACTCCTATCATCTTCCACATTATTATTGCTGGCTGAAAGTGGTGTGTTTTTGGTCTCTTAAGTTCTTATGTGCTAATGGCGACCCGTCACAGATAAGAAAAGAAGACGTGCTATTTGGTACATTGATTCTTCAAGTTCCAGGACTGATAGCAGCAAACTGGTTTTTTTTCCCCTTCTGGTACGCAAAGGGTTAAAATGTTCTGTCGTGGGTTTAAAATGGAGAAAACAGATTATCTATCCTTGCTTCCTGTTTGTTATTCTGGATTAAAATATCTGAAATATCTGTAATAAACAAAAAATATCTTTTTTAGCCACTTATCCTACTTAGCATTTTCCTTCCCATTCCTTTATGTCCTTTGGCTACTGGTTGCATACTGCTCTACACTGGGGTATACGACAGGTCTCTGTTGCAATATGACTTTTGTTTTCTCGTAGTTTCTTTTCACTCGGCTATCAGTAATGAATCTTCAGAGCCAAAAGGTCCTCTGTCTGTCTTCTGCTGCCATATGGCAAATCCGAGGATGAGGAAAGTGGCAACTCGTTTGTGCACCATGCATATATATATATATATATATATATATATATATATATATATATATATATGTCTGGCTAGAACCTCAGTCCATCCACTGTAATCAAGGATCCACTGTAGTCAAGTGTACCATCTCAAGGACCACCATCACAAGGCTATAGAACATATATCGCAGTGATATCTGTAAGTAAATGTTTTTTTTATGGCTTGGCACCCAACACTGAAACCATTGTATATATATATATAGATCATAAACACACATGAGTCCAGAAGCCGCAGAACCGCGCTCTGGTAGGAATACAGCCGCAACGCTCGGCTTGAAGCAAATCAGCCATGCCTTGTCTGCATCATTGGAGCAAAACTGTGCAGATAGGGATAAAGCCGCGCTGAGCTCGGCAGAAAGGACTGGGAGCCATTATAAATAAAGCACATATTCATTAAAAGGCACTTTATTTTTACCTCTGTTGTTCTTGAGCTCTGAAGATTCAAATCTGACACACAATTTGCTTCTTTGTGATTCTGTTTACAAATTTCCAGTATGCAACTTTTCTTAAGGTATCTGTACAGAAACATGTCTGAAATGCGGTTATTAAAATTCTGTTCCTAAGGATCTGTGTCACATTATACCCTTGGTTTGTTTTATTAATACTTTTAGCGTTGTGACATCATCGTAAATGTGCGGAGTGCACAGTGGGCTTGAGGGGGATTCTCCAGATAGCAAATCTGTACCAGTTCCATAATGTTCGCACTTATAAATGCAGGTAGAAGAAGACCTGTAGGAAGAAGCTGACCTGGAGACCTTGGGAAGCAGTGCTTCTCCAGGAGAGTTTATGTCAAACCTGAAGCGTTCCTAGCTATGTTAATAAAATAATTCTAAAACAGACTAAGTATGAATTCAATCACAAACATTTGCGTTTGAGCCCTGCTTACAATCTAGAGGATGTTATAAAGAAAGAAAGCAAATGTTATAAAGAAAGATGTAGAGTAACAATGGTGTCATATTGAAGATATGGTGGACAGTTATGACCAATGACCAGATTCTCAAGTTCCTCTCGCTATCGGCTAGGATCGTACAAGCGTTTCTCAAGCGTAGTTCACAAAGTACCAACATCTCATTCTCAACAGTAATGGGGAATGCAGTCTTCCTGTCAAGAGGCTTCCACAAGGCGAGTTTGTTCAAGGGGCTTCTCAAGGGTCCTTTCAACTCAGCTGTTCAGAAAATGCCTCATGAGACACTCCTCATTCAATTTGCCTTTGTGGAGGTTTGAGGCTACCGTGTCCAAAAAGCAGAGGAGCGATTCTGCAGCAGAACCCAATAGGAACCTCTTCTCAACAGGGTGACACCAAAAAGGGTGGTGGAGCACTTCTTTATAAATCAGCTCAATTTTTTTGCAAATACTAAATCAGGTGGTTAAAATTACGTGACGGAGCTTATTACAATGAGATCAATCAGGATTTCCCAGATAGCAAAGAAACAGACAACATTTTAAAAAAAATACTTTTATTATAGTAGAACCTGGATTTTTATACAATGAAAAAATGTCTAAATGTGCAGGCGGCATGCAAATTCACGATTTCAAACCCCCATCTAGTCTGCTCAATTCATTGTGCTGTAAAAATCCCAAACCTTATTTGAGACTTGGACTTGTCTTACATTCTGTATAGCCTTATGCCTAACCATGCAAGTTTAAATTCCCCCATTGTATTAACCTCTTCTGGAAGGCTCTTCCACTTATCTACCGCCTTTTAGAATAGTTATCACTGCCAAAACTGGTTTTATATCCCAACAATCCACCTCGTATGGTGTCTGGTACAGCAGACTAGGGAGGCATCACTCAAATATCTGCCTTGTGCAGTAGTGCGCTGGGAAGCCTGCCCCTGGCTTAGTAGCCCACTTGGACCTGCTATCCTAGCTGAAACTAATACAGACTGGTGATTGGGAGAAATGTATGTTTACCATGACAACAGGCAAAAACCCTGATACTTTTGTTTATATTTGATGCTTAACAACAGTTGATAAGCGTCATGGTATACCTCACCTCGTATGAGAAGACAACTATGTCCCATGTAAGAGGACATATGCAGTTTGAAACTGTCCAAGAACATCCCTTGTGCAGAACATATTGTTCATACTTTTTGTTTGTAACAAAGAAAATGCTAAGTAATATATGGCACACAACTCTAGAACGCTTGTACTTGTTAAGCTGCTCCACCCTTTTGGCCTTTATATAAAGCCTTCATTTTGACCATCAAGAGAATACAAATCAATCTGCTGCCAGTTGGATGAGTAATGAAAGATATCTCTAGCTTTCTCCAAAAGGTGACGGATTGTGTGAAGAATTTGCTTAGTTCACTTCCTCAATGTAACTTATCACTTCTGTAAAGCTCCAAGATCTGTCGAATTCATCATCCTAACAAAAAAAAAAAGTTGTTGGGTGTGTCTCTTTTGTATGATTGTTGTAGTAAAACACACACACATGTAAACTTTACCAAGCAAGCTGGATCGTGTTGAGCACTGAGAAATGTCTCTTTTTTGGGTTTAGGAATTGGAGGAAATATCTGCCTCCAAACATGAAATCTGAAAAAAAAATAATATTAGCAGCCGTTGAAAACCCAACTGTATCCTTCACTCGATCACAACCTTGCACAACGTCAATGTCCCCAACCAAAAAAAATAAAACTAGTAGTGATTGACTATGACTGTACTTTATGGTTAAGTATAGAAAATGTTTACAAACTCGGAGCATAAAAAATATACACATTGTTTAAAATATATAGGTCATGAGAAGAAGGCTTGATGTTGGATTATGTTGCCCTTTATGCATTACAATTTGACATCAAATGCATGTTTCTTATGATTGTATCCAATATTAATAGGGTGCAACTATTATGATAAAGTTTCATACCCCTGTGGTGTCACAGAATCCAAAGATACAGACTTAGTCTCACCTTAGACACAAATGAAGTAAGGCCAGTCCAGCCAGAAGAAGACACGTGCAAGCGGTAATTACATATATTTTGCTACTTATCAGATCTCGAGAAAGCAAAAGGTATATCATCAATTCACAATGATACAATGAGCTCTGAACACATTATCCCAAAAGATAAAACATCATGTGGGAAGGGGGTATAAAGCACTAATGTAGATAACCCGTATGCTCCAGCCGTCTCTTACCAATATAAAGTGGCTTGGTCCATTCGCTATAGAGCACCCTCTCCATACAATCTTCCGTTGCCAGTGCTCGGACCTGCAGGGAGTGCTTCGTCCAGGGTTCCTGCAGGGGCTCATTTCTAAACATGGTTATTCGCACAGTATATGTCTGCAAAAAGTAGAGACGGTTAGCGCTGGTGACTTCTAATGCTGCATCCTGCTCATATATTTTTAATATTTTGTTCACACTGAAGTTTCAGTTGATTTATGCCATTCACCCTTTCACCCTTGTTGTTCCAAAGATCCCAGACTCTGACTTCATAGTGTAGACATGTGTCTGATAATGTGGAGTGAGGATTCTTCCAGAACAGAATTTGTGTTCCATTCTCCTTCCGCAAAGACACGTCACGGGGAGGATTTAGTACTTCTGCAATAGATATTACAAAATACTAGTCTGCGACATCAACACATTTGACACTTGGCATGTGAATTAATGGCGCTTGCCTGATCCTCAACTAAGCTTGTCATTAAAATTATATCCAGATCATGATTTCGGAATCAAATGAACTCAACAAGAGATGGCCGGGTACATGTACAAGAGCAAAAGGATTCATGAGCCAATACCTGATGTGCAACCAAGCCATCGAAACAACGATATTTAAAGGAACTAATGTCCTGACACCTAAAAATGATTATTAAAGTACTTTGTGAGTAACTCTAACCTTTCTGAGTACTTTTATATGAATTCTTCCAGAACAAAATATAAAATAAAGCACTTGGTGGAAGGGAGATCCATTGGCCAAAAACATCTCCTGCTGGGCATATAGCTGGCGGGGCAGAACAATTTGAAGGGACCATGCACCAATCATATACATTAAAGTACATATGATGGTTGGAGTATCCCTTTAAGCAGACTTTTCTAGATTGACTGGTTTTGTTCTTGTGATCTACATAATTATAACTTCCCGTTAAGTCATCTCTTCCTTACTGTAAAGTAGCTGCATCATTTCCAGGAGAAGAAGTAAGAGATCTTCAGGACAGGATCTCTCCTACTGATCTCAGCTCCCACTAGGTTATTTTATCTATAGAATGTCTCCAAAATAATCACAATGATTGACAAACAAGAAGGACATTTTGGAGCTTTTACTGTGCTGTTACCGTCCGCTCTGTTGGAGAATCTTGTCTTTACTTACCTATACTAGAAGTTTCATACACGTGGTCTATGCTCTGAATCTCTCTGGTTCTGCTTGATCCATTGATGAGCACCAGTATCTGATCCTTAAGGCCAAATAGCTCAATGTAACTGGAGGGAACGTAGCAACCGGTATGTCTTTGTCCACCCCGTTCTGTCACATATTCATGGCACTTTTCTGCTTTGTTGCCAAACCTGTAGAAAACCATGCTATATCAATGAGCGAGTCTGAAGCGAATCACTTGCATCACATTGAAAGATGCCATAGGCATTTAGACATCATGGCATCGCAGAAGAATACCTTGAAGGCACAATGAAGAACACAGAATCAGCTGGGGCTTCAACGCACCTGTAGTATAAGTAATACTGAGTGCCTAGGGGTGCCTTTGCCCCCGCTGTCCAGTTACAGGTGAGTGAGATGTTCAGAGACTCCCGAGTGTGTATGAGGCAGGACAAATTTGTGGCAGCTGTTCCTTCTTCTCCTGAAAATGCCGAAAATCGTTATCATGGCAACATAGACTGTTTTTGGTGCTAATGTGCTAATATATTAATCCCTGATAGATTAGTACAGAACCTATGACTAAAAGGAGATTGGCTTGATTAATAAAGTCTGTTTTTACCTGTTGGACGTAGGACCTTTGACAATGGAACACTTAAGGATAACTGCACACCTTGATTCCATTTAGTGATGGACACTTGAGCATGTAGGCCCCTATGCAGAGCTAGGATCCGCGATGAGTTACACCGTTGTGTGTAATACTGGGATACAAGAAAACATTTGGCTTCTTATATATATATCTATGGTGTTTTCCAGCTTGCTTATTTTATAACAGGATCTGGAAAGGGTGATCACCACGACTGGTGGAGAAACATGGTCTTCATGGTCAATCAAGAACACAAGAGAATTTGTCAATAAGCTCCATCCCTGAGAGCTCGTAGAACAAGACAGAATATTTTTCCATCATACAATAATTCAAATCAAGATTATCACATTACAGCTAAAATTCTGGTAACAGAAAGCGACAAGCAGACAAATATTAGAAGATGACCATTTTGGACCTTTTTGCTTAATTGAAATGTGACGGTATTTAACAACGCGATTGAGCACTAATATCCACTCTGTATGTTATATTCTGTTACCTGTTCATCATAATCTGGAGTGCTTATGTTTACAAAGTATTTGATATCTTGTGTGGAATTTGATGCCGGACACGGTTTCCAGGACAGATGAACCTCCCCAAATGTTGGAACAGTCATTTCCAATGTTTCCAGTGGCTTAAGATCTATAATATCTACGCGATAGAAGCAGAATTCACATGAATGAACGAGAAAAGTGTGATTTTTCACAATGTGGACATAATGGCCCCCCCACACTGCCCTTTGCTGTCAGAAAGTAAGGAAGGGCCTAGTGTCACAAAGGGGTTTACTTATTAAGGAGGGATTTGACAGGAGAGTTGCAGTTTCAGTTCACTGACTTATTTATACAACTAATGTTAGGAAAGGCCACCACAGAAACATAGAATTTGACAGAAGAAAAAAAAGCATTCGGCCCACCTGGTCTGCCTATTGTTTTAGAATTAGGATATACCTATAAAATATGTCACGAAACGTCAGTGTAACAATAGTAAGAACAAAAAGTAATGTAAAGTCAACAAAGACACATCCATTCTGTGACCACAGACGGTGATTACTCTGACTTTAATCTGAATGGAAAGTGTTACGTTACATTTTAATTAATAATTCACCATTATTACGCTCCCTTCTCCATCCATCTCTCCCACCGAGTAGTGGAGGAGAGCTCCCTCTCATATGTAAAGCACATAGATCGTACCCCAAATCATGCTCTAACATACTTGGGGCGCCATTACTGTCTGTGCAAACATATCATGGTCACCAGAAACAGGAGCGAGTGCTGAACCCCATTATACAAATGATCTAATTGTGAACATCAGACGGAAGAGGTTTGATGATGCAGAACATACAATCTCCCTTAGTGCAGGTCCGGCTTCATTATATGGGCATACCTGGGACCTTTCTGTATGAGACTCCTGAAATATTAACCCTTTAATAGCCCAACATGCATGTGTTAACCAAATGGCTCTAACCCCAGTCATTATTTAAAGATACACTTGAATCACCTACATTCAAGCAGGGACACCAACAATAACATACTGGTAGTAAAAGGACATCTTATATATGACCATAGCACTGTAGAGTTGGAAGGAGACAGCTCCAGACTGCATGATCCTGAGAATCTGCCCTTCCACCCTGAGATTGGGGCAAAAACTGCAGAGACTAAGGGTCAAACCTAGTTTCCAGTTGTGTATTTAAGTGAATTATGCATCTGCCTAGGATGTTGAGCTAGCAGGGGACACCGACATCAGGTTCTCTTTCTATTATTATAGTTAGAAGATATATGCAGGAGGGAGAATCACTTCGCCTAGAGAGCTAAACCCAGGACTGCTTTTATGGTACGCCGTTAATAACATACCCTGGCTGCACAAACACATTAATAATTATGAAATAAATAATTGTTATTACATGAAACAGCATTCACTTACAAAAAGAGAGAATGAAACTCACCATTCACACACAGTCCGGCATACAATAAAATAAGAATAACCCTCCATATTCCAGACATAATCTACTGAAAAAAATACAGCTTGGTTAATTCATATTTTCTTTAGTGTAGTAAAACTAAGGCGACTGAAACAGAATTTCTAATCACAAATAGGGAAGAGAAACTACATTTACATCATTATGTGCAATAGATCAGCAAAACTATTAGAGTAACAACATATAGGTTTTATTGGGAAAAAAAAGGTTTTTGTTTAACCCAAGTTCAATAAATATATAAAATAGATTAAATAAATATAGCAGAACTATGATACAGAATATAACGCCATAATCTAAATAGGAATATTACATAAAAATTGTCCTCCTAATCATGGTAAGAACATTAACCACGTCACAAGAGGGTTCATGGTTTTTTCATGGTGGTTGTTTTCTTTTTTTTGTGTGTTTTGCTTATAAAAATTGGTATGATCAATGTAATTTTAAAAACTTTGGCTTTATTTTGATGGTAAATGCACATTGGAGTCTTGTTCATATGGTGCATTTCATGCGTATCGGTGCAGGCACCTTTTAGTTATGGGACTTCTGTCTCATTTAGCTCAGTATGTTTCGTAATAGTTAAAGGAATCCAGTAGATCCAAGCTCACTTAAGTTGGCCCTCTGTCATGTATAACGTAATGGGCAATTTAAGGGCCAGACTGGCGCTAACAAGGCTGCGCTGTCCCTTTAAGGCCATCGGCCGCCTGATGACGTAAGTCTGGCCGGAGGACGGATATGTGCGTCCGCATGCTATGTTCACTGTGCCAAATGGCCAGTTCGCACCTGCGCGGAAACAGACAAACACAAACACTTTAAACGAACAGATTAAAATGTTTTAACGCAACATATACACCGTTTTTATTCTCTCTATATAAATATATAGGAAGGAAGTCAGCGTTCTGTAACTATTACTGTTTGTCCCCAATTTTTTCCCAGAAACCCTCAAGTCTACAGGTAAATTAGAATTCAAAAGCAACTGATACATAGTGAATAGAATTATAAAACTCCCCAGCAGCCAATTTATATTATTGAAACCTTCTCTTGAAGGTATGCATTCAGATCCACCATAAACCTCCTGTTCCTTGGTCCGTAACTAATGTCCCGTAAAAAGTCCCTAGATTTTTAAAAGTCTTGCCTGTTTATCTGTTTAATATACAGCAAACCAGGGGACAAGGCGAGCGATGTCCTCCATGACTGATCAGAGTTCTCCTGGCCGGGCAAATCGTACTCGGGACGGTGGGGTTCAGAGGAGTCGCGTAACACGACGTTATGTGACCCCCACGGTAGCAGAGCAGCAGCTCGCAATATGCCAACGAGTAACAGAAGTGATTGCGTGAGTCTGTTCAATAGAGTGAGTGTGTGTTAGAGTGCAGGGGGGGGGGCAATTGGCTTTTCATGCCCCCAAGACACAAATGATTAAAAATGCATTGATTTGTATGTCGACACTAGGGTCGTTTTTTTGGAAAAAGGTTGGGGCACAGGGGAAAATACTTTCAGGGTACTTCACAGCTTCAATAATCGTATTTGCACCAGTAATATAATAATAATACAGCATGGAATTTATGCACAGATGTAGCGAGATGAGACGAGATTTATAAAAGAAAGGTACCTATTCAGTACCAGCTAAAGCACTGCACAAAAGTGATGTCTCGAGCTTACCGTGGGTTTGAAGTCATTAAAAAGAAGAAGCCGTCTGGCAGACATTAATGTGTTTTTAAAACCAAGAGCGAATACCTGGATTGTAGAATGAAGGTTGGGTGTAGGGTATTTGAGATGGGCAGCGGTTATGTTGACCTATCTTCATACAATCTTTCACTTATATCCTGTGTTCTTGCACATCCAACCTTCTCTACTTCTTCTAAAGCATTCTAGTTTCTGACACCCGATAAGAAGTGTTGTTAACGTCACCTTAGATATTCTGATAATCTAGTTGGTAACTTTAGAGATACAATGAGAACTTTTTCAGAAACCCAATTCCTACTAACATCTGCCCTTATCTGTAATGGATCTCTGGTAGATAGCCAAGTGGGAAGTGAATGTTTTTTATAGCTTTAATACTTTTTTTTCATACCGCACCTCCGAATGTTTTTGTTTTCACTTTGAAGAATGCATATTAAAGTACTCACCACTCTCTTCAATAATGGGGGGGGTGTCAGTGACATACCTAGTATTACAAATGGAGAAGAGACCCCGCTCTTGTGAGCTTAAAATCTGTCTCATGAATATATGCTCAATGGTTTATGGTGAAAAAAAAACAATGTATCGTCAATTCCTCTAGTATCGCTATCTACTCTTTCACCTCCATTAGTATCTCCATTGCCTCTACCATCTCTAATTATATCTCATCTATCACTGTATCTCCACCTCCTCTGTCTCTATCTCCGTATCTCTCTCTCTCTTTCTCTCTTTCGCTCTCTCTCTCTCTCTCTCTCTCTCTGATGATCAGATGTTAAAGGGTTCTGTATACAGAATAAATCAGCGCAGCCTTTTTATTGTTCTACGGAATTTGCTTACATTTTCCCCCCAAACAATGACATCACTAATTGTGTAACTTTTTATTTTTCTTTAAAATAAATAAAGTTTAGTTGTGAGTGAGGACTTTGGACTTTCCCGGGCATAGTTAAAACTTAACTTGCATCCTCCTATTTCCCATGTCAAGCATACCAAATCCAATTTTTAACTCACACTCACCTGTGTCATGGAAACAATTAACCCCACGTGTTTAGATGAAAAAAATCCTATATGTCATAAAAAGTCCTCCTTTACGTTCGGTTATTCTTCTTCTTAGCCACTTTCAGATGTTTCAAGTTCTTAGATTGTAGGCTAAAGCTTCACTGAAATGAGTTATGACTTGACATGCCAGCATGACCTCAAGTTAAACTTCTGCTCAGCCTTGCTGGCGAACTGTTGAGTAGAGTAACTCAGTATAGATTGCACAACATATAATGGATACCACAAATTTAAAAAAATAACAAAATATCAAATACTGACAATACTCCCCTTTAAAAATCCAAAGGAGGAATTCCTATGATGGTCAGCCTCAAGGGATCTCCCAAAAGCCCCTGTAGAATATCAAATGAGAAAGGCACCTCTGGTCCAGTGTACATAAAAAATGATCATCATACATAATAAATAAGATAAAAATCCCAATACATGCAATATGTTATATGGTATATACAATATAATTTAATATATATTTAAAAATGTACGAAAAGAAATGGGACTACTCATAAAAAAATAAATGCTGAAGGGTTTTTTATATTGATGCCACTCTGGAGCAGCCACCTATGGGGATTCTTACCCTCCTTCCATACACCAGAAGAAGACTTCAGCTGGGGTTTCAGTGTAATGCCTGGGAAGGGGCCCCCTCGTGAAGACAGAATTACCCGTTCCGATAGATCGCATTTACAGCCAAACTCAGATAAACTAAGGGCAGCGAGTTAGTTTAAAATGTTAGCATGAAGCTGAAGACACGCTCGTTCGTTCTGTCTTCTGCCTGCCCCTGGTGTATCCGGGTTTGGCTGCAGCTGGGATCTATCGGAATGATTAATAATGTCTTTACGAGGGGACCCCTTCCAAGGAATTACACCGTAATCATCGCTGAAGTCCTCCTGTGTATTTAATATAAATGATATTGTATATTTTTTCAAAACAAAAGTTTTTTTCTTATTGAGGATCATTTTCTATTTACTTTGGACCAGTGGTGTCTTTCCCCATTGATTTAACCCAGAGTCTGTTAAAATTCACATTTTATTCCTCCCATGAAGACTTTTTTCAAACTTCGGGGTTGTCCTGTGTCTCTTTCTCGAGACTCTATTACATTAAAATGGGCCAGAATCCTGAAGAGAAATTCTGGGGCAAAATGTTATATGTGGAACAATCACCATGAAATACAATTATTCCAGCTGCTGCTTTAGGTCTCTTATTTATATATCGCAATGCCTCCTTTAAGTGAACAAAGCTGGTTTGAAATTCCTTATCTTAGCACCTTAAATATTATTTACAGCATGACACAGGCAGCAGTGAGTACCCCCAGTCTGACTTGGTATGGTCCACAAAGAGAATGCCCAATACCTTGATGGTCCTCACGCCTAGAGAGCCAGAATAACTCACTGAATGTTTTCTTTGGAACACAGCTAACATTTTAAAAATTCTGTTTTAGTTTTTAAAAGAAACTCTGTACACATTTGTTTTTTGAAAAACACTTTCATGTTTTCTACTCTCTCTCCAAGAAGGTAGTAGTTTGGCAAGGGTAGAACGCGTGTCTGCCTAGCACTGTCCCTGAGGGTGCTTCGGGTCCTAGGAAGGGGCATTTAATCCCGTTCCACTCTCTGTCATATTTTGCTCAAACACAGAGCTTCACCTTACCTCATGCATGGCTTCACGGTCACAGTCCACTTGTCGTGTTCTTTTGGGTGTGTATGTCCTGTTATTTATCTGGTATTTAAATTTATTTCAAGGAAATTGGCAGACAGAAGGCAGTTAGTGACGGTCATTGGCCAACTGATCGAAAAAAAAGGATTTCAAAATATATTTATTAAACCCTTTTCTGTTCAAGGCTTCCCTTTATCATTTTTACATCGATATATGAAATGCATATATAAATGTTTATAAGTGACCAAATACAAAATGCCCACAACTGCTGTTGCTTAGTTGGCTTGTAAATATTTTTTTTACAATTAATATTGAGCGCTATTGGCAACAGATCAAACAAGGGAGCGCTCAAACCACTTCCCCAGTTTCTAGAATCCTTTTTTTAAGGAAATACTATTTTCTGCAAATGCATTGTTAACTTGACATTATTTTTGGTCAACAATTTATAAATCAAGACTTTTTTTGAGTGCCAACTCATCTGCTCTATTTGAAATATATGAAAGATACAAAGGGACAGATGGATTGCAGGAGCATTCCAAAAAATTCCAAAAAAATGGCTCTACAAGAGCAAAACATATGTATTAATATAAAGATGTGCTTAATAAATACCCCATGTTTTTCTGATACTGTTCCTTTGTGATTCAAAACATATGGACAAAGGGAGCCATGGTATTGGCAGTGTCATATGTCATGGATGAGAGGTGAGTTCATAGGCAGGTGATGTCATGGTTGAGACGTGAGTTCATAGGCTGGTGATGTCATGGTTGAGACGTGAGTTCACAGGCTGGTGGACCATACATCATAACAATTATAGGTTTATTGACTACAGATGAATGATTAACTTCCAAGATGAAGCCTTAGTGCTTGGGTTTCTGAATATAATTGAATATAATTGTGATGGCCGCGATTATACACACATACACACACAAAATATGTGAAAAACGTTGACATTTCTTGTAATTTGTGTATTCTTTCTGAAGTCTATCTTTAACAACATCATTCAAAATAAAAATTAGAAAGCCAAAACCCTGTTCTTGAAGTTACAAAAAAGACAACTTTTGTTTTTTCTTTATCTTATAAATCTGTCCTCCAGCAGCTTCTGTTATAACACATCTTTTTTATCTACTGCCTCCAGGAGCATGACTCACTCTAACTTCTCCTTTCATGCAAACTGTTGCTAAAATAAGATTAGTATTTATTGTGCTACTTCCATATATATATATATGGTTAAAACAGAACAAATTCTGGGGATACAGCTTTAAAAATACTCTGTAAAAAGAATAAAAACCACAAATGGTGCAATAACGTTTAAAAGGTTTAAAACAGCCCCCACTAGTTGTGCCGCTTATGTTTCTTGATGCATTATAACTAGTCCCTGATGAAGTCAACATATGACGAAACGCGTTGGACTTAGTTTCTTAAAACATTAAGCATTTTTAATGGGCTATTTTAAATAAAGAGCTTTTGGAAGATACCCTGCCTCCCTATCATTCGTTTGTATCCGGTTTTTAAAGCTTTGAGGTAGTTTTAAAAGTTCCAGTAAATCTCCAGGATTCCTAAAATACAGGATATCTTAAAGGCGCAGTACCTACTACAATCTTGTAGTTTTAAAAACCGGATACAAACGAATGATAGGCAGGTAGGGTATCCTCCAAAAGCTCTTTATTTAAAATAGCCCATTAGAAATGCTTAATGTTTTAAGAAACTAAGTCCAACGCGTTTCGTCATATGTTGACTTCATAGCAACAAATACAGCATCTCAGGGACCTTGGTGGCAAGCAATAAAGTGCTTGGATTGGGAGCATAATCCCATCAACTACCAAACTGCCCGGCGCCTCCATACAGTTCTACGGCCAGCAATGCCCACCTGACATAAGGTCACTATTTTGTATCCGGGTTCACCCAGCCGCAGCTATGGAACTCTGGCCCGGCTACCGCGTGGACAATTCCCGGGGATGTTTCCGACACTGTCGTTCAGGGTCCCAAGCTCAGATCAAGTCGCTTTTTGGAATGTAACATCCTCGGACCCTGCCCTCTCCATTGGTACCCCGGGATCTACACCGCTCTCTTGGGATCACCTCAGTCCTAAAGATTGGTTATAAAACCAGGGTTCCCACTTGAGCTCCTTCTCCGTAACCACCACCGAGTGGTGGGGCATTGTCGTGGTTCCTAGCCGCTGTACAGTTCCATGGATTTGAGAGTAGGTCCATTAATAGCCCGCTAGCCCGCTAGTTCATGGGTGTTTGGTTCAGGAAGACCCAGGTGGGGGTTCTGATCACCCTGTCCCCCCAATGAGCACAGAGTGACTTAGACACAGGAGGGGGCTGGACAGACAGGCAAGGAGTCTCTCCAGGAATCCATCCTCTCCCAAACTCAAGCATACCCCAATGTGTCCTCAGCCTCAGGGGGTCGCCGTGACAGTGACTCTTCACTATCGGCTATTAAATGGTTAATATTTTATTAATATTAAGTCTTATTGTCAGCTCATTTAGAAAGTTTTGAAGTATGCTGATTAAGGTGAGATAGATTGAAGTGCTCTCACTATAGCCTCTCCAGTTTCTGTGCTGTGCTATGGCATCTCTTCAGACCTGGGGTGGACTTTCAGTGCTAATTAAATCCCAATTTAAAAACATGAAACATTACAGAATATTGTTAATTACATATAAATGCAGCAGGTATGCAGAATTATATTCAAATAGATAACCCTTACAAAAAAGTGTCTAAATAGCAAAAGGGCAGGCTATGTAGACGACATTTTCAACTTTTTCTACTCTTTACTAGAAACCACAATTATTCAGGTTATATCATTATCTGTCTTTGGCTGGCTGAGTTTAGTGGGAGTTCTTCTTAAAGAGGATCTGAAGAGCCTAAAGTCTTCTGTATTTGATGTAGGCGGTGGTATTTAATTTAAAAAATGCATCAGTGTCAATCAATACATCTTAGATATGAAGCGACTGGAAAGGTGATTGAATCTGTCATGCAGTCATATGGGTCTCCCTTCACCGGCAATCCATGTTATTAGAATATCATCTGGAGAGGACGCAGTCTGGAGCTCTCCTGCTTCGTCTCGCAGAAAATCATTTTCTAGTTTAGCCAGGAATGGAGTCACGTATTGGGAGAGCCATCTGGGTCTCATTCTACTATAATCAGATGACCTTCCCAAATGATGGCAATCCAGTCTGTCGGGTAAAACATTGTCAATCACCCTACTCTATGGTCTCTCCAAAAAGTTCCTATTTAAAAATTTAATAATTATTAATAACTGACAACGGTGTTAACCCTAAATGGACCACATGCTAAAGTTGTCATAAAACGACCAGATCCCACAATGACGAGGATAAAACCTTATTGTATTTTTTAGCACAGCTAGGCAGTGACTATAAAGGCCACCCAGGAAACTTCTTCATCAAACGACTTTTCGAATCACATGGATCATGTGACTTTACAAAAAATAAAATAAAGTAAGAGGATAAAATATCATTTTAATGGAAATTAATCACCGCGCATCGCAAACACAGAAAGTTATAACCATCAGATTCCTGGTGTCTTCTAAATTCATTCATTATTATTTAATCTGTAGGCACGTGCGGGAAAAGGAGGGAACCTGATGAGTGACGTGATTAGATAAAGTAACCCCTTATATTTATAAAAAAAATATAAATGAATTAAGGACACTGATTGAAAAAAAAATGTTATAAGTTTTAATACATTAATTTGATTTTGCTAAAAGCTGTTAAGGCAACAATGACCCTTGGGACACATTTAAGGTTATATTATAAATGATATTTACAAGCCACCCACACTGTAATTCATATAATAATAACAATAATAATAATATTGTTGTTATTATTATTAATATTATTATTATAGTCTCAGCGCCATTTTTCACTGAACTAATCCTCTCAAGAACATTGTTACAATTTAAAAAAAATCTATATTATTTTATTTTTGTGACTAAATTCCCATGCAAAGCATCATGACAGCCGAAAGATGGCGCCGTGAAAACTACAAAGCCCGGCCGACTGCCAGCTGCAATATGGCGGCGTGGAACGCAGCGTGACCTCTACATCTCCTAAGCGCAATGTGATGACGACCAGCCTGGCGGAAGTTGATTGAGAGGGAAGATGTCGAAGTGCTTTCCTGTCACATCGTACTAGCTGTTCGTCAGGTATTAAAATAATCACGGGAATGTGGAATTATATCACACACGTGTTCAGTAGCGGGGTAGGAGCAGTTACAGATAGTAAGCATAATTTAGGAATACATAGGTGTGACCATGGCAACGGGTACAGCGCGCCCTGCATACTCGTATAACACGTGAGATTATTATATTAATTAATATTTTTCCCCCATATTAAGAGTCAGATGTTGGGACGGGTGTGGACTTTCAGCAGACAGCTCTCCACCATGAGGGTCCAGTCTGAAGAGTTTAAAACTTTGTTCACCGAGGGCTTGAAGACTTTGTCAGGTGAGTCACTGAAACAATGGGTGCAATGTGAGGGCATCTTAGGGGTGTCATTGAGTTACACCCCCCCCAGCGGGCTTGGTTTAAATATAGGGCATATCAGGGGAGCAGATTGGCAAATAGGTGGGAATATGGCATACCTGGGGGGCAGAGTGGTAAATAGGGGGGTATGAGGCAGAGTTGCAAATAGAGAGGGTATAAGGCATATCTGGTAGGCAGAGTGGCATAAAAGGGGTATAAGGCATATCTGGGGCAGAGTGGCATAAAGGGGGAATAAGGCATATAGGGGGCAGATGTTCATAACTGGGGGGCATGTTTGCAAATAAAAGGAAATAAAAACCAAAAATACATTTTTTTCTCATAGTTTTTATTAAATATGAAAAAATAGTTTACATGTGAACTAATATTTACTAGTAAAACTTTTTTCTTACAGGGTCGTCTTATATTCTGGCTTTTTCTTTTTTTTCCTAAATTAATATTCAAATTTTGGAGGGTCGTTTTATAATCGAGCAATTATGTATGTAATAAGGGCACAGGATGACTCAAAACTACACCATGCCCACAAATTCACCTTCTATCCTAAAGGTTACATGTAAAATTGCATGTAACAATATTCCTGGATTTTGCTTAAAAGCTGTAACCAATTATACTGTTTCAGAAAGGATGGATGTAAAAAGAACATCATACTGCCTTAGTCTCATTTGGGTTAAAGTACAGTGCAGTCCCACTGATTCAGCTTGTTGGTAGCCAATATAGCCATGAAAAATGAGATGGGACTCGCCAAGCTTGGGGTACTTTGACGTGGTGTCGGGCTAAGCAATAAATGGCCATAGAGTGTGACGGAATCCCTAATATTTATGCGTATGCAGCAACCCGGGAATCTGATTTTTTATGGCTTTTATTTTGCGCTCTCCTCTTTTTGCACTTTTTTTCAGCTATGCCTTATGCTCTTCGTGCGTCAGAAAGACACTTTCCAAAGATGGGAAGTATTAGCAATACTAAACAAGGTTGATGTGTATGAAAAGGTCGAAAAAGGTTTTTAATGATTATCGGTATAATGTCAGGGGGGGGGCTTTGTTAAAGAAATTTTCAAGCAAAAGGAGCTAAACAAGTCTATGTACCCCGTAATGCTACTTTTATAAATGGTTGCATCATTTTCACAACAAATTTGATGATTAAACTAATTTTTGGGCAGGGGGCTGTTATTACCATAGCAACCAATGGAATGGTCCAGCAGATGGAAATAAAAATATTTTTTTACATGATTTTCGAATCAGATTCTTTTTGTGATATGCTTGCTAACAGGTTTGTCGAATTGTCGGGGCAGCGTTACGTCAGTCGTGTTATCTCTGTAACCCGACTTAAGTGAATAAACTAACTTTTTTTTTGCATTTTGTTTCTGGGTATTTTTTTTATTTGTCTGAAATATTCATAATACGATTGGATTTTAATTGCTGAAGTTTTCTTTTAGATCTCTTTGCGGAGGAGAGGTACGAGTTGCGCATAGCTGGAGGAGCCGTCCGTGATCTTCTTACTGGGAAGCAGCCCCATGATGTAGACTTTGCAACGACAGCTACTCCAGATCAAATGAAAGACATATTCATCAAAGCTGGAATCCGAATGATTAATAACAAGGGCGAGAAGCATGGAACGGTTACTGCTAGGGTGAGTTATGTCAGAATGGAGGCTCACTGGGAGTCATTATTACCTCTGTATATTTTCATTGCCACCTCATCCAACTTACCAATTATTGTTATCTGCCCCCACCCATATACCTTTTTGTTATCCGGAGCCACACACCTCATGTGTTTGTTCAACTGCCCTCCCCGTGTCGTTGCCCTTGCTCATCTCTGGCTCAAAGGTAGCCCTGTGTCTTCATTTCCTTATTCATCAGGTGTATGTTATTGCTTCGTTCTATTAGATTCCACTACTACTTCCCTGTACTGTTACCCAGCTGATATATAAATGTGCCACCCTTTAAAATGCCATAATGTGTTTGGGCACAGCTTGTGTATGGCTTTATGGAGATGTCACATTATGTATTTCTCCAACGTTTGGTTGTTGTGTGTGATCACTTTCACACCTTTTTGTGAATACCTGATTGAAAGACTGACTTGTCCACATCTTTTGTAGTAAACTTTTCTTTTTCTTAATTGTTGCCTATGTCAGATTAATGAACAGAACTTTGAAGTCACCACCCTGCGGGTCGACTTGATAACAGATGGGCGCCACGCAGAGGTGGAGTTCACCACAGACTGGGAAAGAGACGCAGAGAGACGTGACCTAACCATAAACTCCATGTTCCTAGGTAACTTACAACCAAATACACACTTGTTATAATTCATCAAGAACCCCTTAGACAGTCACAATGTATGTTCCTGGGTATGGTGATACGTTGGTACGTTGATTTTGTGAATATGGAGCCTTTTTTTCTTCCCTGGTATACAAGCTTTTCTCTGAGAACTTTCTTCTGCCTTATAGGATTTGATGGGACGCTGTATGACTACTTTAATGGCTACGAAGATTTGAAAAACAGATGTGTTCGATTTGTTGGCAACCCAGCTCAGAGAATACAAGAGGATTATCTCCGAATTCTGCGTTACCTCAGGTTTGTTGGACATATTGTTGCTTTAGTTCTTTTCTAAGTAACTGCAGAACTCGGTCTTTTCAGACCAAGTTTAACCCTTTGGTATGCAGCTGGCCTAGAAGGGCTGAGGAGGCAACTACATACCATATACCGTATTTTCCGGGATATAAGACGACCGGGCGTAAAAGACGACCCCCCAACTTTTCCAGTTAAAATATAGAGTTTGGGCTATACAATCACCTTACCGGTGATTGGCTGGTTGTTGTATACAAAGCCTGCTTGGATTGGATGGTCAGCTCTCCCTAACATATGCCTGTCCACACACACATGTATAGACATACACTGCCCTCACACAACCCTTCCTTTACACACATATACACATACACACCAGCTTACAAACACACATATACACATACACTGCCCATACACAGACATATACGCGCTGGGACATGCTGGTGCGTAGTGATTAGAGAGCACGGAAGCTGAGGTCTGAAGTGCCAGACCTCGAGCTCCCTAATGTTGGGCTAGTTAGAGGGAGGTCGTGATCTCCCCAACCAGCCTTGCTCATCGGGCGCCCGCTGATCAGGGCTAGTTGGGGAGATCACGATATTGCACCTACCTCATCGCGGCCCTGAAGAGGCGGCTTCTGCACTAGAGATACATGGCTTCGTGGGGAATCGTGATTCTCGGCTCAGTAAGTTTCAATACCCGGCGTATAAGACGACCCCCGACTTTTGAGAAGATTTTCACGGGTTAAAAAGTCGTCTTATACGCCGGAAAATACGGTACTTAGTGGCACTCTGGTATCCCTTCTTCGAGAAAACATTTCCATAGAGCACTGGAGACTGCTGTTTAACTGTGTTAAAAATATAAGAGAATGCTGCAGATCAATTATAGACAGATCTTGCTAAAAAAAAAAAAAAGAAACACTAAAGCCCATGGAGCGGAAATCTTAATATGGCTCTTTGAAACCATGATAACTAACGCTGGGTGCTTTCAAGGGCCCGCATGCTGCCAGCTGATCTGTTGTGAGCTTAACTGGCTGGTAAAAAGCCTGATCCCTGGGTTATGACTGTGATCAGCAGCTGTTGCTGAACATAAATTGGGTCATTGTTCAGCTATGGCACTTACAGTGCAGAAAATTTTTTTTTTTTCTATTTTAGTATAGATTTTTGTTAATCTATAATCATTAATAATTATTATGTCTTATGTACTTATATTATATTTAAAGAAGCCCATACTTCTGAACAAACTGTGTGTTCAGCAAAAAAAATATATATTTTGGTCCTTTGGTTATGAAACCTTAAGGGCTGAAGTGGTTAAAATACACTTTAAAAAAAAAAAAAGCTTTTGTTGACTGAGTGGTGTATAGGATTATCATCATATCTGACCTGATCTGAAGACAGGCTTCAGGACCCACGTATAAGGTTAGTTATTGTGTCTTGGTTACGGTGGTCGGCATGAAGCCACTTGGCTCCAAGTCCTGCATAGCCAGAAATTGCCAGCCCCCCCTTCCCGGGCAGCTCTATTATTTCTCAATGTTTGATAGATTCCTAAAATTACAACACAGTACTATTGATGTTTTGTTTTCTTGAGGTTCCTTTTATGATTACATTCTTTGGATTCCAGGTTTTATGGAAGAATTGCAGAACGCCCTGGGATTCACACAAAAGAAACTCTGGATGCCATCAGAGAGAGTGCACCCGGCCTGAGCGGCATCTCAGGGGAGCGGATTTGGGTGGAATTAAAGAAAATCCTGGAAGGAAACCATGTTAACCATCTGATCCAGATCATGTACGAACTTGGCGTGGCACCTCATGTAGGTAGGTGTTTCCTTTGTTTTCAACCATACTTTTGTCTAAACTACTTGGGTCATGCTGGATAAATTATTACACGCTATAGGTGCAGATGAATAGTCCATTGCTTACTTGTATGAATGAATGAATGAATGAATGCATGAATGTAGTGTGCAATATTCTTTTTCAGCAAAATTCTGGATTTTAGATGGGTCATGGAAACGAGTCCATTAATTGCCCTCGTTTTTGTCGGAGCAGTCGGAGAAAGCTGTGATCACAGCCTATGATAAAAAAAATAACCTCTGGTAACTTTAGTGTTTTTCCTCAATGTTACAAATGCAAAATCAACAATATTGGTAAATCAAACAAGGTATGTAAGTCTTTTTAAGAACCTTAAATATTCTTATTTATACAATTGTCCAGTACTCCTGCCTCAAAATGCCACTTTAGCCTTGGTTTCACAGCAATAGAAACAATGTTAACAGAGATATTTTAATGTTAATAATCCCATCACATGGTACATTTGTCCTGCCAGGCTTACCCCAGGATGGAAACTTGGAGGAGTTTGCCAAAGTCTGCGCACGTGCGGAGCGCCTGTCTCCTAAACCTTTGACTCTTCTGAGTGCTCTATTTTCAAACCCGGACGCTGTGAATAAACTGGACTTGCGTCTGAAGATCTCAAAGGAGGAAAGGAACATGGGATTGTTTTTACTGAAGCATCGCAGAGAGTTGACTGCTGACCCAAAAGACTCGGTCCCTCTCAAACCGTATCAGGATCACGTGATTGATGTGAGTGTAGCCAAATACTATGGTAACCAGGTATGCAACAGGTATCTTTCCAGCTGTTGTCAAATGTTCAGTCTGCTTAGGCAGTGTTTTAAGAGGATACAGGCTCAACACCGGAGTTTGTGAACAGCTGGAACAGTAGGTGTTGGATGCTTGTCTTCTAGTGAGAGCTCTGTTTTTTTTGGATCCTTTTGATCCGTTTTATTCTCCCTCTGCTACTCTGAGGCGTGTAACCCTTCTTATATCACATTTTCCTCTTTTTCAGTCCCGGGAGGCTGATGCCCACAGAAAGGTGTGTGAACTTCTTAAATACCAGGGCGAGGAGCAGCTTCTCCGAGAGATGGAACACTGGAGCTTGCCTCGCTTTCCGGTCAGTGGCCATGATCTCAGACGAATAGGTATTTCTTCGGGAAAAGAAATTGGGAGCATACTTCAGGAGCTACGCGAATACTGGAAAGAAAGTGGTTATCAGACTACCAAAGAGGAACTTTTGAACAGCATTAGACACGAAAAAGGTTCCTTAGTGCACAAACCAAATTTAGTACCTCTGAACCATTCAGAGGCTTAATGAGTGATAACGTCTATGTGAACGATCAAATGAAAGTGTAACACAATCACCCACTGTCAATATTTGGCAAAAGAAGTGCCCTATAAGCAATTTTCATTTGATTGTATAAATGGACATTCTACACTAGAGGAATGAAAGGGAAAGACTGTACCCCCACCCCCCGTATACACACCTTTGGGTTCGATATTCCATTTATTTGTATCATCTAGATATTACTATTTGTGCAGTTCTACTACTAAACAGAGCAACAATGTATACAAGAAAACAAATCCCTGCACGTATGTTGCACATGGTTCAAGCATAATGTTCCAAACAAACAGATAAAGATGTTTGCGCCTGTTGGCACAGGATATTTCTTTTTCCTTTGACCATGTTATAGGGAGGGGGTGGTAGTCTCTTTTGTGACTTGTTCTTCCATGCATACTCTTTGAGATGATTATATACATACTCAGGCAGATATGAACCGTGACACACTTTGTGCGTTGCCAGAATGAAAAATGAACCCGCTGCTCCCACTAAATGGCGAGAGCCAAGCAGACAACATCAATATAAACAATAAAGGGAAAGATGTTGCTCGATAGTGTAGTAAAGCCTGGGTTAGAGAATGAAGGAACAGGCTGGATAGAGGCACAAATGTCCAGAAAGGCGCGTGATACAGCAAAGGACTGTGGCGGAAGTCTGAGCGACAAGCCTTAAACACTACAGAGGTGATTTTTTTTTATATAATATATAAGCCGGGATGTTATGAGTCTCAATCTGATCATTTCCGCTGGCAGCTGCACGTCAAGACCTTCTGTGCCGTTGTTACAGTCAGACACCTTCCAGGTGAGCAGATGTTTTACTCCCAAAACCATGAGAAAAGAGGACAATCCCGCAGTCATTACATTCAACTCGCTGCAGTGCTGGAGCGAAGGGCAGAGCCGACATCGGGAAACAAAGCGGAGCAGTAAGTGCAGTCACTCCATGCTGACAGAGATATCACAGGCATAAGATTGGCGAATGATCTTGACCTCTTTCACCGTCCTCTGCCTCTGGGATACGAGGCTGCAAAGCAGAACGCGTCAAGCCCCAAAATCTTTGTGGCGACAGATCCTTCTTGACTGCGGAGAACTTCCAACCCATGTGACTTCCACAGACGTTACATTGGGCGATTGTCCAGGCAAACCTGCAACGGCAAGAAACATGGGGAATTAACAGTCCGGAATTTAAGATAAATATAGTGTAAGGATGGTTATTTCAATAAACAGACATTACACACAGTAACATCTGTTGGAAGGTCAAATATTTTCCACCTAGGCACATAACTAAAGAAAAACAATCTGTATAATATATATACATACATACATACATACATACATACACACACACAAACATGCTACACAGGAAGTGTCACTATACCTGAGGAGCATGTGGACACAGACCATCTAACTCACCCCGGGAACCAGCTGTTTTCTGTCGAAGGTCGTCCTACCAAACTCAAGTTATTGGCTCTATAGACAGTCAATGTCTCATGCACGTAACCATGAGGATTCACGTACGCTGCCATCGGACCCGAAAGCGAGAGACTGCAAGTAAACAGAGCAGAGGTCTGTAGAACCAAACTACCTGTAGCTTGTAAACAAAGTGTTAGCACCTGCATCAAGGTACATGCTCTGCCTCCTTTCACACAAGACCACATACAGATAGGGCTTACCATCTTTTGATGTATATGCCCGTATGAAGCCAAAGCTGCTACATAGACTGCACCCCATATTCTGCTCTCACCTGAATATCTCATTCTTGGTGGTGATCTCCGTGTCGTGACAGTGCTTACAGCAGAGAGACGTACACTGGGGAAAGAAACAGTTATAGGGAGAGGACTTTCAAAAGAACATGAGGGCAACGTCCAAAGACAAGCACTCACTTTTCTCATGATGTCCAACTCGCATCGCAGCCGCTGGATCGCAGTTCCAATCTGTAAAAGCTGGATTCTCAGACCATCGTCTATTGGCAAACAAGCAGCTACTCGGTATGAAAAATCTGAAAAAGGAGAGAGAGGTCAGCAAAACTGTACCGGGATCGTAAGAAAGAAGCGGCAGCACAAAGAAACAACCCTGACAAAGCCAAAAGTTAGGCTTAATCATGACCGGGCCACCGGTGAACTTATCTGTTCGGGCCCAGTAACAACCTACACAGGCACCTCCGTAAATAAGGAGGTCGTCTTTCAAAGCGCCAGAACTTTACACACAGTGAACAGCACACAGTGGATGTGGGAATGAGCAAAATGTGTGTTATTTTAAGGTGTAACACGTACTATACTTATAGCACCATGAGTTATCCTCGCCTTGTGCCGTTTCACATTAAAACGGAATCAAGCTGTAATGATTTGAAGGTTGGTTGTCTGATGCATGTTGTTTTCCTGGGCGTACCTGTCTTTTGGTTGAGTTTTGAGCAATCATACACGGATTCCAAAGGGAAAGTATGAATTTAGGGGGCCGGTTGAGAAGTTATTTAACCAGGGGAAACAGGGCTTAAAATCGTTGATAGAAGGAAGATGGGCATGTTTGGGAACAAACCTAGGGAAGGACACAGAATTTGGAACATGAGAGCACAACTGGGCTCGGCTGATGAGAATGTTGCTTATGAAAATGGATGTATGAATTCTGAATGTATGATCAAAAAAATGGAAAGCATGCACCTGGCACAATAGTATGTGTGTTGAGTCAACAATGGAGACGTGACGAGGCTCAAAACCCTGCGCCAGCTTAGTGTGTTTCAGTATTAGAATCAATCAGTTTCACCGAAACACACCAGGACTATCGAGTTGCTTTACCTTGGGAGGATGCTATACGGTGGAGTGAAGCTGTGGGTCCCTACTGCACATCAAAATATACATCTCAAACAGGTGTCTTAAACAATACACAAATTTGAGTATTAAATCTATTAAAGAACATATTAAAATGTATTAAGAAGAATCCAGGTCCTAAAAGTAGTCACTATTTCCTCTGTGAATGAGCACTTTGTTAGTCTTACAAATGGGACAGATTTTTTAGGATATATAAAGGGACAGAGCTGTCACTCGGCAGACAAGAGGAAGTATTCTCCAGACATACAGAACCAGAAGCAACGGGAGAGAGACGAGTTAACATACAACAAAGGATGACATACAAAACACGGAGAAGAGTTCAGCACAGAGTAAGAAAGCTGAATCCACGCTTGGGAAGAGATGGTTTAAAAGGTGTAAAGCAGGCAGTTGTACAGCTCACCGATTGGATTAGCCGGCAGCGAATCATCACGCAGATTTTCGTCCCACTCATGCAGCTGCCGCTTCACTCGCTCCATAAGGGAATCCTAGTGAATAACACAAGCCTCACCGTTATCATTTTTATGGTATAGAACTAAGGCGTAGTAACTGCGCCCCCCACTACATGGTTAACACAAAAGCCCCGGCCAATCCAATCAACAACATGGCTCAAGCGGGCAGACCCTGAGCACACGTGTTCACGGCCTATCCAGTTAGATCACCCACACACATACAGCGTATGTTCTCATCCCATAAACTCAATAAGCACCAGCAACATATAAGTTCTAAAGCAAGAAAAATGGTAATTCTGATTTTATTCCCTATTTCATATCATGAATTAGCCTTAAAAATCAACGGTGATACAGTTCAGTTCGTTAGTACATTAACACACAAGCTACCGCTCACGCGCTGCAGTGTCTGGCAAGGCGATACTCACGGGATCATACAACGCATACAGCCACGAAGGCCAGGCGGTCAGGCTGGCACCGAGGAACTTACGCTGTGTGAACATTAAAAGTGAAGTCATAAAGAGTTCCGTGCAAGATCAAAGTAACAGAAATCAGAAATAATCCCACCGAGCTGAGCCTTCATAATGTTGAGAGTAATCTCATGGATTCCGCAGGCTCAGCTCATTCCTTCTAGCAAGAGCTCGCATGAGTCATGAATAGTGACACCGGTACATAGAACTCACCTATAATAGGTAACATACCTTTTCTGCAGACCAATATTTTGATTGGATCATTTTTTCATAACTTACATTAATAGATAATTTGATCATTGCATAAAAGTCAACATTTAACATTACTTCTCCAAGGGTTTTTTTTATGTATAATAAGAAAGTAGGGTAGGAAACGAGAGGAGGGTACAGAGTGGAATGGGAGAAAAAAAAAGCCCCAAAACTTTACGAAATTGGGCCACTTCTTTGGAGTCCTTGTGGTGGATGCTTTTTATACAACAAACCTTCCAGAAACCACAGCCATGGAGTTTCAAAGAGGTATGCACCCTATACGTGTAAACATGAGATAATTTAATATACGGTTGTGTGCACACATGCATAAAGATACGTAGCGGAGAGGCGTACCCTGCGATATTTGTGTAGTCGCTGGCAGAGGCTCTGCTGACTCCGACCGCTAACTGATTTCAGAGTTGGGATGAGTTGGTGTCTGCTCTGAGAGGCCAAATGAACGCATGCCATGGGACACGGCAGGACCCTTTCCGGCAGGATCTGCACCCGCGCCTGTTGTATCCTAGAAAAACACAAAAAGAAAACATAGGTTCTGCTGCTAAATCGGAGCCCCTTCAATTATTTTACAGAGACCAACTTCTCATTGTCGTACTGAAAGTCAGTATTGTGTATTCTACATATATTTCCTTCAATAACTGAACTATTTTCAACCTCTTGTTTCTTCTAGCCAGATTCCTTCTAAACTTTGCCCAACCCCGCTTGTTAGCACTGCTTTTCATTATGCAATGCCCCCTTCTAATGCCTTACTTAAGATCTCCTTTAACTAAATCAAGAACCAAATTTTATTTCCATCCAATTCTTTACACGTCAAGCAACACTGTCTGGTCTTCATTGCCTGGCACCATCTTGGTCACTTCTGCTATCTGCCTCCCAGGTTGCTTCCTCCTCACCCATCTGTCTGTGTTCTTGTTTCCAGGACTTTAAATCTCTGCCGTCCAATCGCTTTTACTTTCACAGTTTCAATGCCATATTCTTGCTCCTCTCGATAGGCGTAGATTTCAGCAGTTGTTCCAAAGTGAGCTTCTCTCTGCAGTCTGTCGCTACATAGCAAAAGGAACAGAAGACAGACCAGAAACAGTCAATGAATAAAACTTTAGCTACGTAGATTATTTCCAAATATTGTATTGTGTGGATCAAACACACCAAAAACAGGTAAACATGCCTTCCAAGTGATTGCTCTACAACAATTCCCAACATCCACAGTCAGTGACCATCTTATTGTGCATGATGACATTAATAAACCAAGAAGGGCTCCCTACTCTTAACTTTAACTAAATTCTAACACACCCAAAGCTATCTATTCATGACAATCTTCTTTCTTGGAAATAGACAGCTTGTCCTGTCTTACACACATGCCTGGATCCAAGTTGCAAACATGTCCTCTTATGAAGCCACCCTCCTTGCACACCTGTATGCCAGCACAGCAAACGTTCTGTCCCTCTGGATGAGGCCACGCACCATACTGACTTCTTGGGGCCTGGAAAGATGCAGAGGCAGCGTCTGACCTGGAATTAACATCATCTGTATGTGCGGCAGCACCGGCATCATCAGACAACTGTCATCATCGTGGAGCGTGCGCCCATGGAACTCCTCCATGTCCACTCCCAGGTACTGAGGGGAGACATCGGACAGAATCTTACAGCAAGAACAGATAGGACAGCATATGTGGACATCAACTCAAAGACAACCCACAGTAGAAGCCACGCAGGCTCCATCTCGTTTGTAAGAGAATAAACAGATGCATTGTCCCAATGCAGCACTGAAGAAGGTATCACGACCACCAACTTTCCTGAATAACGTTTGCTTAGATGGAGCAAAAACGTAAACGTTCTTTGTCTATGACTGCAACCGTATAATGTCAAAAAAATGCACAAACACGCACCGCATGTGAGGTCGGCAGGCTGGTATCGAAATTGATGATGCTGCAGGTTTCATTGTCTGCTGGATCTTCGTCCTCCAGCTCCATGGCATCTTCTTCATCGCTTTCTGTAGGAAAAAAGATATCATGCATATGGTGACTCTGTACTCCTGACACTTAATAGCAAACAATTACCTGCAAGTTAACGCACTGCATTCCCAGAACGTTCCACAGATCGCTCTTGATGCAAAGCTCTTTGGTGATCATAAATAATTTATCAGCATGGATATGAGGTGGGCCATCGGGAAAAACAGCTGGACTGGATGGGCTGAATAGTTCTCGGTTGCTGACAAATTATAAGTTTCTATGAGTGTGGTTTTCACTACATATGACAAGCGATACGTGAACAATACCACCACCGTATGTGTCAAGGATGGCCATATCTTCACATTTCATAAGAAAAATGGATAGCGGAGGGTGAAGGGTCTTTTATAAATGCTCCTTCATCATGTCACTTTTGTCATGGTGAAGTCGCTATCACAGAACCGCAATCTAAATCCTAGACTATTGACTATGGGTTTATTCTCACTAGTTTCAGGATTTTGATGATGACACTGGCTCTATAATTAGCAAAAAAACCCCCCAAAAAACAGAAGAAATTATTTTACAGTAAATCAACCCTGCAGTATATGATTTCCATAAGCAGCTCTGCAAACATACGAATGCGCTAAATGTAGTGCCTGTAATACGGGGTGATAATATATCTGCTTTAACCCTGGATGCGTGTGGGGGGGGGGCACACTGGACGTCTTACAAAGGGTTAATAATAAGCGTGCATGTCTTTCTGCTTTGCATTTTGGTTTATTTATCATCGACTCATCGTATTATCTCTATATATGAAAAGAATACGGTATTATATATATATAATAAGTAATATTCACAGCACCTTTCTTTATCCTTGTTGGCGCTTACGAAACGGATGCGAGCAGTTACATAAGAGCCATTGAAGTAGTCCATTACCACATGTTGTCATGATGTGGCTGGGGACCGGGCGTGGCAGCTAGACAAAGGTGCCGAGCCTAGCCGTGTCTGTGAATTGTTTTACCCAGTTGGCTGTACTCTGACCCTGTCTTAAAATGCATTTAGCCAGCAAACCTACCCCCCCCTGCCTGGCTGGCTTCTAAATTCCACATAGATTTGCCCACCCAAACCAAATATTGGTGGTCCTGTCATTGTAACTGCCCCACCTATCCACCCATTCGACTTAAACTGAGTCCAGCCTAAAACACCGTGATGCAGGAGACCCTAAGATCCGTGTCGTACATCCATGAGCAAGGTCAGGGGTCCCAGCTTTACTCATGTGGCAAACTAAGTCACATGGACAGCTCCCTGTATCCCTCTGACGTCACAGCTCCGAAAGCTTAGACTGTCGGATGACGTCATTACCCGGGATAAGTTGCAGCTGATTTCCCATGTTGTTGAAGCCGGGATCCTCCTCTCCTTCCTCATCCGCCATTCCTGTTTACCCGCGGTGCATTCCGGGAGCCATTGCAAGAAACCAATAGCCGACGAACCCACATAACCCGTGACGCCCCCATACTGCTCCGCCCACTCTGCGGTTCAAGCCTCGGTCTCGTCTAGCTTGAAAATGTTTGATTTTGGCATAAATGTAATATTCACAACTTGTTCTTATTCAGAAGACACTGTGGACCAGTGGCAGGAATATAATAATAATAATAATAACATCGATAATAATAACAGCATCAATAATAATAGTAATAATTAATATTAAATTAATAACAGCATCAATATATAACCAATATAATTAATAATAACAAGCATCAATAATAATAACATTAAATAATAATAACAGCATCAATAATATAATATAAATAATAACAGCCATCAATAATTATAATAAAAACATCCCAAATAATAACATCAATAATAATAACAGCATCAATATTAATATCAATAATAATAATGACAGCATCTATAATAATAGCATCATCAACAATGATAATAATAACAACATCAGTAATCAAAATAATAACTTCAATAATAATAACACCATCAATAATAATATCAACAAAATTAACCCCTTAATGACAAAGCCCGTACATGTACAGGCTCAAAATGCATTGTTTTCAATGGGTTTAGGGATTAACAAAATCAATAACAGTAAAAATGATTATGATTATTGTTATTTTATTATTATCTGTGCCAGAATAAGGTGTTCACTCCCTTTTCTAACCTCATCTGGGGTTGCATGGATAAATAGGGGCCATAAAATGATTACTGCAACCAGTTCCTATGGAATATTCTACATTCAATACCAATATGTTCATTTGTTTTAGGTTCTCCATGGTGCCAAGGCTGATTTTTATCTCAGAAACTGTAATTTCTTACACCCATACCTTGGAATTCCCAGTATTTGATCCTGAGTTTCTGGGTTTTTGCCCCAACCTCAGGGTCTCAGGATGAAGGAGCTGATCCTCAAAGAGCGGACTTCTGCCTATTCTACGCTACTGTGGTCATATCTTAGACTTTGGTTATTGGTGATTTGGATGGCGGCCCAGTTCCGAGAAAGGGTTGGGTGTTTTTGCAGCTGTTGCTGGTGTTTAATACACAAACACAATGCTCATTGTAAAACAAAACGAGAAAGGAAATTACTATTTCCCAGTCCAGAAGTTGAAAAAATACCATTTTAGCTGCTGCCACAGTGGCGAAGAAGCATATGTTTGCTTAGGAAGTTGAGTTGTACCCAAGCCTGGAATGAGTACTAATTAAATTCATCATATATTTATCATATATTTTACTATATGTTTTCTACATTTCAGTTGTTACTTCCATTACATGACATGGTTGGTAGGAATTATTTTTGTCTGGTCATAAACCTTGTGTATGATTAGGATTTCTTTGTATCACTAATGTTTAAAGTAATCCCATAAATCACATTATGCAACTTTACAATAAAGCCTTGGCATACTATGGAAAACCTAAATTGTGAACACTATAAATCAAGTGACTCCACATGTTATCTCTTTTATGTATATGATTATTGTTTAAATATTTTGGTTATAGCACAATAAAAAACAAATTATGTTAAAATTTCCTTTCCTCAACCTAAACAGCCGAATCGCCCAGTAATGTCGATCCTCAAAGTAACTGTTTTTAACAGCACACTCGTTGTATATTATCTAGTCCTGTTCAGTACAAGTTCACCAAAAGTGAATGCATGGAAAGCCTATACTGGGAGCACAAGCAATGGTCCAGTCACCTTCTACGTGATGCTAAAATTAAGTTATTGTGTCATCTTTGGTTCAAGATAGCGTCATGCATATCCCACACGTGTTTAAATTCCATCACTATATTAGCCTGTACTACATCTGCTTGGAGGCTTCTCCACATATCTACCACACCTTCAGTGAAGTAAAACCTCCTTACATTAAAATTAAGCCTCTGATCCTCCCGTTATAGCAATTCCATGCCTTTTTATAAATACAAATTTACAGAGTAACAAAGATTTATGGAGCTGCATAGGTTGAGGAACATCAAAAACAGAACGTGTGAACGCTAGCCCACCACTGCCCCCCCAAATACTGCTAATGTATGGGTAGAAAAATGAGTAGAACAGGCTTTGAGGCAGATCTAGCCGAGATGATATAAAGGAGCATCTTGGGTTTTTTAGGGTCCCTAAATTAAGTATTGGCGTTATCTCTAACACAAGCTTCGGATTGATAGATTGAGTAGATAAAATAAGTTGATCTCAGGGGCACAATTCACACATCTTCCTTTATTAAAAAACCACAAGGAATTATTATAAATGGGTAACACTCGCAAAGTTCTCTGTCATCCATCCGCCTGACAGAGCCCCCGTTGACCGGTGTTTGGCTTCTGTGGTGGAATATGTGCTTGATCCCACTGTCCACCAGATGGTGTGCGCTTCCTCGGGACTCTGTATGACATCATTCTGTGCATTCTACTGATAGGAGCATCCTCATTTCTCATTTTGTTCCATCTGCTTGCAGAGCACCTCCTTCCCTTCTCCCCACTGATAAATAAATTATTCTTGTGTTAAAAAGGCCCACAAACACCTTGATGGCCCTGTCATCAGATGAGAAATGACCGCAGTTGAGGGTAATCCCTACTGTCAGGTCAATTACTAGGACAGGGAGATGCTTGGACTTTGTTCGTGAATGTATAACTAACATATGGATGGAGTTGCAATGAAGTATCTGTTGTCAAAAGCTCTGTCTCCGAGGCTCTCTAGACATTTCTTAACTCACAACTGTCCCTACATCCCTTAAAATTCCTATTTCCCACCTCTTCCCTTGCAAAGCCTCCTACACATACACACAACAGGACCCATATCATCATACGGTCCAAAAACCTCTTTTTCGTTGTACCCTCTGCCATTTTGGGTCTATACTAGCTGCTCCAAGATGGTCTATAGTTATAAAAACTGCCAAATCACAGGCAGAAGAGCGAATTGCCCTATCAGTAAAAAATGGAGATAAAACATTTTTTAGATATATAAATGAGAAAAGGAAAGTTAAACAAGGACTAGTTAGACTAAAAACAAAAGGCATATATGTAGAAGAGGATAAAGGTTTAGCTGACTGCCTCAATGAATATTTCTGTTCAGTTTTTACAGATGAGAATGATGGAATGGGACCTCAGTTGGGAAAAAAGACTGAATCATTTGAAATATGTGAGTTTATCGAGGCGGAGGTTCTGCTTCAGTTGTCTAAGGTAAAGACAAATAAGTCGATGGGGCCTGATGGGATACACCCCAAGTTATTAAAAGAGCTTGGGGGTGTACTAGCAAAACCGTTAACTGATATATTTAACGAATCATTGGTAACGGGAGTTGTCCCTGGGGATTGGAAAGTAGCGAATGTTGTGCCTATACACAAAAAAGGCAGTAGGGAGGAGTCGGGCAACTACAGGCCAGTTAGTCTTACATCTGTAGTGGGAAAATTAATGGAAACAATGTTAAAGGAAAGGATTGTTGAACATCTGAAGTCACATGGCTTTCAAGATCAAAAACAACATGGGTTTTCCTCAGGAAGATCTTGCCAAACAAATCTTATTGATTTTTTTGATTGGGTGACTAAAGTAATTGATCAAGGTGGTGCAGTAGACATTGCGTATCTGGATTTCAGTAAAGCCTTTGACACTGTCCCACATAGAAGACTTTTAAATAAACTGCAATCTCTGGGTTTAGATCCCAATGTTGTTGAATGGATTAAGGAGTGGCTGAGTGACAGAAAACAGAGGGTTGTAGTCAATGGCGTATATTCAGAACAAGGTCTTGTTACCAGTGGGATACCTCAGGGATCTGTACTTGGACCCATTCTCTTTAATATTTTCATTAGTGATATTGCAGATGGTGTTGATGGAAAGGTATGTTATTTGCTGATGACACAAAAATTTGCAACAGGGTTGATGTTCCTGGAGGAAGAAGCCAAATGGCAAACGATCTAGGTAAGCTGGAAAAATGGTCAGAGTTGTGGCAATTGGCATTTAACGTGGATAAATGCAAAGTAATGCACCTGGGGCATAAAAATCCAAGGGCAGAGTATAGAATATTTGGTACTGTCCTAACCTCAACGTGTGAGGAAAGGGATTTAGGGGTAATTATTTCTGAGGATTTAAAGGTAGGTAGACAATGCAGTAGAGCAGCAGGTAATGCTAGCAGAATGCTTGGTTGTATAGCGAGAGGTATTAGCAGTAGAAAGAGGGAAGAGCTCATGCCGCTGTACAGATCACTGGTGAGACCTCACTTGGAGTATTGTGTACAGTACTGGAGACCGTATCTCCAGAAGGATATAGATATGTTGGAGAAAGTACAGAGAAGGGCTACTAAAATGGTTTATGGATTACAAAATAAACCTTACCAGGACAGGTTAAAGGATCTAACCTATATAGCCTGGAAAAAAGACGGGACAGGGGGGATATGATAGAAACATTTAAATACTTAAAGGGAATCAACAAAGTAAAGGAAGAAAGTTTATTTAAAAGGAGAAATAAAACCGCAACAAGAGGACACAAGCATAAACTAGAGGGGCAAAGGTTTAATGGTAACATCAGAAAATATTACTTTACGGAAAGGGTAGTGGACGCATGGAATAGCCTCCCAGTGGAAGTGGTAGATGTTAATACAGTAAAGTCATTTAAGCAAGCATGGGATAGGCATAATGCCAAGCTAGATATAGGATAAGGGCAAGTACTAAAGGAGAGTACTCAGAGGTTGGGCAGACTGGATGGGCCTTCTGGCTCTTATCTGCCGTCACTTTCTATGTTTCTATGTCTTTCTCAATGATCAAAGACGATCGTTATATCCGTTACACAATCTTTGGTTGCATGACCAACACTAGCATGCAGAGAGCATCATGTCTCCTAGCTCCAAGCAACAATCATGGTTCCACGGAGACCTCATACAGTTTGCTGGCCCTATTTATAGCTTTGTACAACGCAGCTGATATGCTTTTTTGTTTTTGATGAGTGCGTACCCTGTGGACTCGAGTGTTTCTGTGTCCTGGGTGTTGTTCACCTGCCAACGTCAGGATGTGCCAAGCAGCAGCTCAAGGCATTCAGATCTCTCGCACATGTCCTCTCTCATATCGTGTGGACTTCCGCTGTCTGAGGCCGTTCCCACCTTCTGTGTTAATATATTAAAGCCTTAGGCTAATCTCTGTATTTCTGATTATCAACAACATTTCTGTTGCTCGATTTTTATATGGTGTTCTCAAGCACACGGTAATTAAATTCTTAATCTGTGTGACATCTTAAATCCACTTATATGTCCCTAATTGTACCCGTCAATCGTGTTGCAGTTTTTGACTGATGGTGATCAAATGTCTGATTTTGAAGGGTACTACAAATTATTAATATACGTGGGAGGCGCAACTTACTGTGACATAACATGGAGAGTTTTCACTCTTTCAGGTAAAAGATCATTTAAATACACAGAGATTTAAAAAAATAATAGCACATGTGTGCCCACGTTTAGCAGAAGGAGCAAGGACACTTACCTAAAGAACCTTAGCTTTCTCCCTAACCATCTGAGCTTCACCCACGTTCTTCTTTCCACGTGGAGTAAATGCCTTACATGCCCTGATATTCAGAACATATTGTGTCCATGTCTTCCTGAGAACAGATTTTCTTTTATTCCCCTGTGGCTGTCATTGTCATTGGCCATCCATGACACCTTGCCATGGTCCTTAGTGCACTCATATGTACTGTGTTACGGCGTGACCATCAGCTTGTGCCACTGGCTTTACGTGGACTTTACCAGCCCTGACCTCATACTTCTTACCACTGACATAATCTTATGTCCTACCAGGTTTGTTCAGATTTCTCCATTGGAAACGTTTCCGGCTACCACTCCCCCAGAAGACTCCCCATCTTCTAGCTATATGTGCACCAACCAAACTTTCACCCCTAATAATTGCTCCTCATAGTTATCAACCCACTCTTCGTCTACTCAAGGGTTCTTCTCTCTCCTCTCCCCATTCTCTCTGCATCTTTTCCCATGCCGGTCAGGCTCACAACACTGCCTCCTTAGCTCCCATTATCCCTAATTACTGTGCTCTGTCTGGATCAGCCGTCACAAGAGATTCTTCAGAATGCTGAGTTTTACTTCTAAAGGCTGGTGCCAGCTCACTTTGAAACACGCTGACCCCACACAAGCTGCCAAAACAATCAATAGAGTCAGATTTACCTATAGACGCTGTTCTCTGGAGTGAGAAAAATGTCCTGTTTTATGGAAAGAGACAGAAGTGTTAGGAATTCTTTACGCATTAAATCACTACTTCCTTGCTAAAATGTATATGCAGTTTGTTTAACCCTTTGGCCAAGAAGTGGGCAAGCAATAAATCATATATTAAATGTTCTACTGGGCCATTAATCAACAAACGAGTTGATTGCATGCAGAGAAATATCTCACTGTAGCTGATCGAAGTGTGTGCACACAGGCCAAATGTTCTTGCTTGATACAAGCTATTGAGTTGTGATTAAATATTCATCCTTCTTTAGAATTCACTTAGCGGGGTTAAGTATACAGAACATAAGTCAGTCTTCAGGCATTAAGTGTGTGTCTGTGAGCCAGCTTGGGAGAAGTGCTTCATTAATAAACCTACGGATTGGAACTCAGAGACATCATTAAACACAGTCAGCAAGAAGGGAATGTACAAGATGTCACATTATTGTTTGAGACCGTGGTTTCCAAAAATGATCTAAAAAGACATCACAGAAAGGTGTGACAACTAGGGTCAAACTTGGACCGTAGATCCACCAGGGTGTTTTCATCATTACCCTAAGCCAACCTGGTGATGTCTGATTGCACATTATGATATCAAGTATAGTCGCTCATTTGTCCTTCCCTTTGTGTTCCCTACAGGTCCTCCATACCTGATGGGAACAATGGAACCTCAGGGACAATACTAGGTTATGTAATTGCTGGAACCCGGTGATCTTCTTCAAGGCTGGCTGACACAAATACCACAGAAGCCACACTATCTTTTCAACAACATAAAAAAAGCTATGGTATGGATTTAAGAAAGCTAACATTTTTTGCCACCAGTGGATATATAGGCGGTGGTGACTTTCAGAAAGGTCGTCCGTCCATTTGAGCCCCATAAATGACCTAAGAGTGCATGTAGCATCAGTGACCCCAAACGCCCAAGTGAATCAATACAGTTTGTTCAAGTCACGGTTCAACAGAGCACTTTGGTAACCTCATACACAATTACTTTTACATTTTTGGGATTGAGGGGTGCTGGTAGTCTTGGTGCCAAAGGACAAATGGGGAATACATTTGGTGCAGCCCTCCAGTTGCCTTAAAAAGGGCTACAATTTATAATCCCACAATGTTTAATTCCCCATAAAATTTCATTAAAAAATTCACCTTTCTGTTGTAAAATGCTGCTTCCCAGAAGTCCTAATGAGAAACCACATTCATCGCTTTCCTCTAAATGACAATATAATCCATTTCACGGCATGACTTTTTATTAGCGTTTCTTTCACAGGCTAAAGGAATTAAAAATGTCTGGTATATGCATAAAGGAATCATGAACAAGCATTAAATATAATGTTTCAGGAAGATAAAAGAATTTCCAGACTAAATAGTCCAGCTGCTATTAAAATGTACGTTCCTTCCGGCGGTTCTTTAATATTTGTGTTGAGGGACCATAATGGAAAATTGGTACCATTATTAATTAATTCGTTCTCAGGTTCTCAAAGTCGGGACCTTCGAAAAGTGCAGGTTTCACCTTTTATGACCACTGATTTCTTATTTCATTGGTCCATGAGAGCCCGTGATCTGCATTTTTATTCCAACATATTAAGATTCCAGGGACTGCACCAAATTGATACAATTGTAGCAGGCAGTTCAATTGAACAACCTTGATGTGGTTATTTTAATTGAGAAGTTATACTTTTGGGCATAAAGCTTAGATGGATCAAGACTCTATTATTTAACCTGTCAACTGACAACAAATATTTAAACACGGAATAATCTGTCCAAAAATGTAACCCTTTTGGTGCAGGTGCATTTGTCATTTTTTAATTAAGCGTTTTCATTCTCCATTTCAGATCACCAAATTAACACAATGGTCCTGGTTGCTTTTCTGTGTATTTATATTACCTTCGATCTCATTGGGCATGCACGTGACTTTATGTTTCCTTTAAATCTACCTTCACAATCTAACCAGAAGGTGAATCTAAACCTTGACGGAACTTAATACAATCAAGGGCTTTTTGCAGTAAGCATGAAATCCCGTTATCTCCCCTGGGAACCCATGTTCCAGTTATTTGGAATGGGATTTGTGGGTCTGAAAATCCTCAGGTTCCCTGTTTTAATTTAATGCGGGTGTAAGAGTGATGCACAAACTTCGTGGTACCCTCCAGTAGCTCTATCTCCATTAAACATTGCATGACGTGATGCAAACCTAAGACCATCATCTCTACATCTTCTCTACACCTAACATTCTTGGTGGACACTACAGGGTCTCACAAAGTCATAACGGAGCCTTTCAGTATGAGTGCAAAGCAGCTGCAGAAGACATTTTGCATTCTACTAGCAAGCATGCACGCTCTGCTGGAGAATGAGAAATTAGCTAATTAAGTTCCAGCCAATTTGCAGGGAAGGCGATTTTGTGATAGAGCCCTGCATGGGGTGGCTGAGAACGAAGGTTTTTTTTTTAACCACCGGTGATACCGGCGCAGCTGAGCACAGGGGAAGAATATCCTGAGCAACCAAAGGCGCTGCACAGCGGGGATCACAGAATGCATCTGTTTGTGACCCTTTTATACAGCACTGCCAATGGGATTCCTGGGGAACAAAATTCATTGTTTGCCTTTTTTTGGCAGTGAAAGAGTTAGCGCTTTGTCGGACAGAGAAGACTCTGCCTGCAGGCTGATATTTTTTCTTGTATGGCTGTTAATGGTAGATAAGGGATCCCTATTTAGCAACGTGCTCCCTGAATCATTGCCAGTAGCCGTACGGGGAATGTTTTTCGATTACATTTTACATTTTAATTGTAGCCCTCAATGACTCTGGGTCTTAAAATTAATTTAAATATTAGTTACTTGGGTTACTTAGTTTTTACTTACATTTATGCAATTAACAACGGCAAACGCATCAAACCAAGTATCAACACAAGTGCCACCGTTTTAACAAGTCCTCTCCAGCCATAAGTGGAGCTGAGCAAGTTATGATGCCTTTGACACACCTTGGACACCATTAATGAATGAGGTACCAACATGGTGGGCAATGCAGACCTTATTGGTCTTTCTTCGGGTTCCGGAAGTGGTGTGTTTGGGGTGACCATACCTGGGGTGCCAAGATCCTCAATTACGGCTCTGCACACATACAGGTATATAACTTTTTAAGCATTAGATTCCATTTTTTCTAGGGTAATAAATATGTAATTCTTGTTAATCAATTTGTAGCAGACCTGTCATTGATGGAGCAGCAACTTTTAATACGCTGTTAATATTCTCTACTAAATGGTTACACTTCTGTTTCTTATCGTTCTTTAGGAAAGCACATGAACGCATATTTAGATATCGTGGCAGAGTACTTGGCATAGTGGGTCCAGGGAGGTACCATGAGTGGGGCAAGCAGGCCACTTGTAGGTATCACCCCAAGGGAGTGGATATCTGTCCACCGATACCCCCTACACTGTACAAGATACCAGGATATGATGTCATAGCCGTGTGCTATGTACAGGGCTGCTGCAAAATGATGTAAATCTATGCCAGTTGATATCTGCACCTCTACAGAGTCATTCAATGGTCTTATAATGAGTCTTAGTGTCAATCCGAAGCCTAAGTTAGGGCAACAGACAGACACTCGTAAATGAATAGTACAAGCACTGTGTTTTTCACGCATTATGAGATTTTGTTAAATAATATTTCATACTTCCCAACATTTCAAGTAGGCAAAAAGGGGAACTTTTGATTCATAGGATGTGGTAAGAGGCATTGCCAAGGGAAGAGCTTTCCAAAGCATTTTTTGTGCGTCTTTATGATCTATTTATAACTCTACATGCAACTAAGGCATTTAAAGTAAAATAATGTTAATAAAATAATTTTAATTAGACATTTTAATTTATAAACCTATTTCTTGCTATTTCCTTATACATTATTGTGATGTTTAGGGCTGTGGAACACTGTGCTGTACTCATACCCATCACCCATTCTGGTGATAGAAAAGAGGGGCATCAGAAGAGGGCATGAGGGGATTTAGATCCCAGAGACGATCTCCTAATCAGGGATACCTGGAATGTATATTCCATGACGGCACACATCTCCATATGGATAACTCTGGTGTATCCTGAAAAATGACACAGCACAACTCAACTTCAACAGGAATGGCCATTTATTCCAAGATTAAGCAGGCGAGGTTTCGCTCCTCATGGACCTTCGTCAAGCCATCAACCTGGTTTTGTGATGTGCCGGCTATTATATACATTTTAGGATAACACTGGTGGTCATTCCCGTTCTGTGTCATCTTGAAGCATTTTCAATCAGTCCTTTAGGACTGTGAAATAAAGAATCCCCACGGAACAGACGTTCTGTACATCAAGCAGATGCGAGTGTAGTCATTGTGGGGTAGGCTTAGTGGCTCGATCGGCAAAATCTCCTCTTGAATTTATTTCAACGATCTGCACAAAATCCTCTCCTTGTCTCCGCTGACCCACGACTTGGCAGTGTTGGAGATGATTACTTGAGAGAAGTTGACGGCTTTTTCATCTCCGGGGAGAGAAAAATACAGGCTTTTTGAGCCATGTTAATGGAATGCTTTGGATGCCCATCAGAGAGGAACGTTACATAATTACATACATTTTTTGCAATTAACTAAGAACCTGTTGGGGGGGAAACAACCCCTGTGTGAAGAATAATTAAGCAGAAGTGCTAATCTTGTCTGCTGTTAAGGTGGCACAGGGGTCGATGAGAGCACTTCTTATGCCCCATGCTACCTTAATAGTTAATGTCATTATATACCCAGCAATGAATGGTGAGTATAGTGAAATTTGGTAAAACAAGAACATTTCGAAAGGGAGCATGACTGTTGAAGTTTCTAGGTTGCGGGTGGATAAAGTGTTAAAAACTTGAAGCGATTCATTTTGTTACACAGCGCACACTCATTTGTATGGCTTTCGGTATCCACTGTACAGTTTCCATCAGAGGGAAAGATGACATGGATACAGAGAAACAAAACAATTGTCCCCGAGAGACCTGGCATAGGGGGGTAGGAGGTCAATTGCCGCCTGGGCTGCTCTGATTTAATGATTTGGGGCAGTGAATGAAGCTTTACTGTGTGTTTTGCTTGTAATTCCACATAGAGCCACCAGGGGTTCTGAGTAAAAAGACTTTAGAAACATGGAAACAGAATTTGGCAAATCAGAACCATTCGGCTCATCTAGTCTAACCATTGTTCTGATGTTAGAACATTAGCGTTTAATACTTGTTATTGTTTAAAACTCATGAGAGGCTGCATCTATCACCTTCTCAGTAAAATAAATCTCCTGTACATTGTATCTTAGTAACGTAGGTCTTGAAAAGGTTTGCTTTCGTGTGTAAGACTGGCGTTATCTAATGAACAATGCAGGTTCTTCCAAGATGCTTAAGTACATGTACCAGGTGGGACTTGAGTCAACCATCCCCAGCTCCAGAGGCTGATGTCTTGTCCATTAAGTCACTGAACCTCACAGCTTGACTTGGTTACTCATTGACTGAATCCTTTCTGTGTTTTTAGGTATGCTCTTGTTACACTCGTATGGACGAGACTGGTTAGTATAATAAATTGGGAATGTTGCTTACAAATGTGCTTTAGGTTGTTTCATTACTGGGCAACCTGGCTGGGATTGCCTCCACCTACGGGCTGATTGTTGCTGGTCCTTCCCTGCAATTGTGCCGTCTCATTTGCCCTTTATGAATCACTTATTCTTCAGAATAGCTTTATGCACATCCATAGCTTTCTTGAATTCACCTGGAGCTTATGACAATAAGGCACACACACCATATATCCATTCCTGTGAAATCAGATCTGATTACTGGGCCTCCAGAAGAGGAATAGTGTTGGGTTCTTCCCATACTCCACACAGGTTCTGCCCAATCCCACCACCTTCCACTGCTATTGTGGGCAAGCTCTCCACCGCTTAAGAATGGCCATGCTTCCTCATCTAAGGCCCTCCTTTACTCTACCCAGAATGGGGAAGACCTCTGGGAGATCAGCAACTGAAAAGTTCCCAGATCTGCAGAATTCTGAAACACTAATAAAACAAGCTACAAATATCTAAAAATCAAACAAACAAAGTTATGACCAGCTGCATCCCAAGGAGTGTCTCCCATGCTCACGTGACTATAAAGCTTCATATTTAACAGTTGTGCTTTAAAATAGACATTTAGCACATGACGTGGAATGCGTAATAAAGCTTTCACCCATCCCAAAACAGCTGTTTTGTTGCGTTTTTTTGTGTATAGTCTCATGGCTTGGGGTTTGGAAGTCAGGGTATCACCGGTCATGGTGATCTAGGATAATAGCGATGAGTTAAGACTGTTTAGCAAACAACTCGTGTAATCCTTATGACAGAAGCTCATGGTTTGTTTCTTTTGCTATCTCCGCAGGATCCAATCACAGTAAATACTAAATCCGCTCCCTCTTCTAATCCCTAGCAATACCGAGCTTTCAGAGCAGATCACGCTGCGGCGACATTCAGTACGAACTCCAAATCTGTGCGGGGCACGGAGAGATCCATGTGAGTTCTGTCGCCAAAAAAAGCATCATCGCCTAAACAGTTGGTCTCGCATATTGTATCCCTCAAACCTTTTAAATGGGCTGTTGTATTGAAAGAGGAAACAGGGAGAAGTAGGTTCCATACCGTCAATACAATGACATTTTATTGAGATATTCCTTTAAAACATAACAAACTATTTTGTCTCAGGAAAGCAGGGCTAGGTCACAAAACGTTACTGCATGTGATAGCTGGGTGGTCCCTTTACATTTTCATGCTGCCCTCCTTCCATGGCGCCCGTGTGCAGCGATTTCAGCGGGAGAGCTTTCCTATCACTGATGAAGTGTGTAGAGCATCAGACCAAGGAGCAGGTGTGATGCTGCAGTTCTGGAGCTGCAGCTTCTCCTAAAAGTAAGTGAACGCATGCGCATTCATTGTTGAGGAGGCTGCCTTTGACACAGGAGTGTTCCTTTAACAACAATAAATGAATTAACTATATCGGGATGGAATATCTATGAAGATCCGGGACGTTAGGAAGGCTGATCCATGGTATACAAATAAGCTTCCATGGGAACTCTCCAGGTTCCGGGAAGAAGAGCTGCTTCTCCAGTTCCCCAGGTCGACATCCGAATCCTCCGGGTCATGGGAGTGGAGTCCTGACATGCCCCACTCCCCTCCATTTCCTTCTTAAATGAGGGGTGTCCTGCGGGGCAACAGCTGGTAGTCCTGGTCTCGCCCCGCAAGGGTAGGCTCATAAGATGGGTTTCTAATACTTATATTGTTTATCTATAAGCACCATTATTCTGGTTTGTTTAGTGTGACAAACTGTAAAATGCAGGATACGATTGAGACAAATGAGACTGTGATTCAGCTAGAGATTGAGGGCTGTGATTTAAGCCACTTGTGGGCTATTTATGATTAACAAAACAACAGACCAAGCTCTCGTATATCACTTTCAACCCATGTAAGGACACAAATTATGTCCGAAAGTTAATGTAATTGCCATATGGTAACCCCAGGAGAGTAAGAAGAACCCATCGGCGGCAGAAAGAAGTGTTGAGTTCCCAACTAAGAAAACAAAAACAGTTCTCCCATTTCAATTCTCCCTTCATTACGGAGAACAACAATTAGCGCGTTCTGTTTTGTTAATGTTGTGTCTAATAACGATCACTTCAAATTGTTGCTTTCCGCACGGAGACATAAAGGAAACATTAAGGATTCATTGCCTCGCTTCTAGACGGCTGATATAATCCATCCCTGCTGTTTGGGACACATGATCTGAGTCCGGATTGTTTGAAATTAGATCCGCAATCATTCAGCTGGCGCTATAAAACACGGTGGGGGCCATATTTATTGAGGTAGGACAAAAAGATCAACTATAGTAACGGCGACACTAACAGCTGAAGCCTTGCCTGTGCCTCCGGGATAAACAGCGTAACCCTCTGGCACTCAAAGTGTGCCTGCGCCAACTCAACGTATTACGGGATTCGCAATTTAATAATACATAAGGTGCGTCTCGGGAGCCGTCAATTAGTGATATCACCAGCTGAAGCACAGAAGCAACGGGATAAATTAGCAAGTGCTTAGTAATTACAATTTGCAGGGTTGATTTCTTCCCATGCATTTAATCCTTAACCCGTGTGGATCCTTAACCCCTGTTTGGCGTGTTTGGATTGTGTTAACCCCTCAATCACTGTCACAGATGGGTATATAGAAAACATAAAGTCTAATGCTTCTTTTTCTGTTGTAATCTTGTGGGTTTTTTTTTTCCTTTATAGGGAATCAAGAATTGTGTATTTCCTCCGTATCTCTAACATGTCAAGGTTTATTCAGATGTAAAGCCTCTTGTGATGCCTTCCCATGTACAGCTGGCGTCGACATGCCACCCTTCAGATCCTCATGAATATGCCATGAGGGTTCCACTGAGGTCGGTCCCAGCTCTCCCAGTGTCTGTGAATAACACCCACATTAAAAAGGATTCAGCTCCCAGCACCTGCTCCCTCTCCCCTTCAATAATGGGACTTTCTCAACCCCGGTAACACTGGGAGCCTCTCCCCCACCTCTATTTCCACAGAGGAGACCTTCTCTATTCTCCTAACATTAGAACTATCCCACCTCTCACAACAGATGGGTTCTTCCCCCCCCTCTGAAACTGTAGTCTCCGTCGCCTCACTTAATAGAGTGCTCCTTGACTAAACCAACAGAAGGGAGACCCCCTGGTTCCCTGTAACAAAAGGGTTGACTTGCTGACTGCCGATAACAAAAGGGAAACGATCCTGCTTGTATTGACAGTCTTTCCCTTATAGACAAAGGATTCCCTCCCTGACCGAAGGAGAACCAACTCACCTACTCTAACCTATAAATCCCCAAGCTCCCTCCAACACTTAAACACAAAATGGGTTTATTCTTCTTCAAATAGTGGAGTTAAACCTAAACAGGTTTATGGCTAATGGACATCCATACTTACCAACATTCAGATGTCTCTTCCTCTGTATGTCCATAGGAACACAATGTTACACACAATTCCACCCACAACAAAAGTGTGATGTTGTGATGTCATATCACACTTTGAGAGTTTGGTAAAAGAGCGGTCTTTGCAACCATTAGAATGGTCCGGTAAACGGAAGCATTACATCTGTTGCTATAGAGATAAGGCAACTCTTAAAATTCTTTATTAATAACCCCCTCTTAATACGCAGTCCACTGTTTAATTTAAATCTCTGTGCGCACAGAGATTTAGCCGTCTTGCTGTGCTTATAACTATCCTTCAATTTTTTGCCATTTTTGTTTGAAGTCCCCGTGATACCTACTTTCACTGGGAAATATGACGATACACAGGGGTACAATATTATATATTATTATTTATCTTTTTATTTATATATGCCAACAGTTTACGCAGCGCTTAATACAATTGACAGACTAAGACAAACCAATACATCAGGTGGAGAGAGCCCGGCTCGCAAGCTTACAATATAACATATATAGTGAAGTTACATAGTTATATACTTAAATAGTATTAAATGTAATAATTAGACTTGGGCGCCGGGCAACTTATCATGTTCGTCTTCGTGGGGGAAAAAAAATCTTCTTTTGCCGTTTTTTGCCGTTTTTTTTTTTTAGAAGGGGTTAATACAGGGTTAACACAGCAGGCACTGGGCAGCAGCTTTGACGCCAGGATTTTAAAGGTCCGTACGAGCAACTCTATTGGTCACTGGCAGGGGCCTCCTCTGCCATCAACCAATGAAATGCGACTAAAACTCGGCCGGGGCCTTCGTGTTCGTTTTCACGTTCTCCCAAATACGAATGCGCAATAATATAATTTAATAATACGATTGTTTCTGAAACAATATACAGGGGAGAACCAGTGATCACAAGGGCGTTGAGCAGTATTTATTCATATTTATATATGTATATATGTTTTTTTACGAGGTTAGGCAGCTGCCGTAGACCGCTATGTCCAAAAATCACTACGTTATATGTTACGCCACATGCAATGCTGGAGATAAATCCATCAGTAATTGAATCGCGATACCCGTTGAGATTGCGATGAGAAAAGATGAGATAAAATAGTGAATTTCTCAATTTCTGGGACAATATATCCCTGTTCTCTAAATGTAATATTTTCCATTGCAGTATAGCTACTACTAGTAATAGATTTATCTCCATTATCGAATCCAGCCCTTAACTTTAGTGTTCGAGCTCAAAATAGAACTTACAAGAAATGTTGTTGATTCCCCCCACACTAATACTGTATTAACCCCTTAAGGACAATGGGTGGTCCCTAAACCCATTGAAAACAATGCATTTTGAGCCTGTACATGTACGGGCTTTGTCATTAAGGGGTTAATGTCTGCCGGAAAGCAATGAAACACATAAAAAAAAATGTTCACCTCTGGTTAAGGTCATTCAATCCTTGGTTCTAACACCTCCGCTACCCAGCAGGATTGTAATTTTGATAAATCAGAGCTTAGATGTTGATCTCCCGCCAGCCAACATCAGTCCCTCTCTAAATAAAACATATTCCAAAGAGAGTGGCTGAGGCCGGCAGGAGATAACAGCCCAAAGACTGTGCCAGCTTTAAAAGCATAATGAATCTTGGCAGGGAGGAAAGATGCAATATTTATAATCATTTTATTGGCGGTTGGTTACTAGGAATCTCTCTGCTTCAAGAACCAAGTCTCATGGGTTCTTCGCTAATTCCTTTTACCAAGCACACGTTGTGTAAACAAGATTATCATCTTTTTGAGGCTCCAAAAAATAGTCCTGCTTCCAGAGCGAGGGTGGAAAATTTGGAAGCGGCAAGCTTTGGAAAGCGTTTAAGCAGAGAAAAGGGACAAGGGGGCTATTGGAAAGAAAGGGTTAAGGGAGAGATATGGTGGATATGAGTGGAGAGGTGGGTTGTGCATCTGATGGGGGTCCCGATAGGAGTTTGGAGAATCTTGAGATGATAACATTGGTGGTTTGGAGGTAGGCTGTGGATGGAATAGGCTAGAAGCCGCCATTTTGGTGGGTTTGATGAAGGATAATCATGTTTATTAACCATATCCACCCTTAGGTGCTGGTGATTTGTCTGTAGGTAAGTGTATGATGACGTAAGGGAATATTTACTTAAAGGCGGTGACAAGTAACATATCTCAGGATCCATTAAATAACATAGAGTGATGGGTGACCTGTTTTGACCATCTGAGGCCATAGCTTGGACATAAGTATTCATTTGCTGTGAAGCAGAGGTGGCAACCACCTGGTGGTATATATCTAATCCACTATATGCCAATATAGAGGCACGGTGATGCTTATGCCAACCTTGCTTTTCATTGGGGGGGCGTACAGAGATAGGGTAATAGCTGTATGTGTTGTATTGCGCCTTTATACTGGGGTTGAGGAATGGTAAGCAAATTATAGATGCATAAATATGCTGAAGGGGAGCTTGTATTTTCTGCAGAGACAGATTTAGATTCTATTGAACCCTTGGCCACAAAGTGAACCCCTTTGTGCCATCATACCTAATGTAAACGGTGAATTACGGACCTTTGTCTAATGCATAGCCCCATAATGCCATGGGCACCTCTTTCTTATATCAAACCGTTAACCTTTAGCCAATTCTGTTCTGACTACCGTAAGCGTATGTGCTTGCACTACAGATCCAAAACATGAAACACTGAATCTGCCCAAAACCTTTTAGGTTAGAGATGAATCTAACCTATGGATGAACCTAGTGAATGCATGTAGCTGGAGACAGATCGCAGGGGTCTATGGGGGTTGCAAGGTAAGCAGATAAATCTTTATATTATTCTATGCATAGTATTCATGTTATCTATAAACATCAGCTTGTTCCGGATATCTCTCGGCAGCCACATGCCAAGTGACATTTGCAGCCAGCAGGATCTCTGGCACAAGGGACTAGCTGGGGAATGAATTTTTCAGAAGTAGGTCAACTCTGAAGATTAGAGACTCGGGAACACAAACTATAAAGGGTGTTATTACAGATCAGGTTCTGGAATCATGAAAACCCATATCCCCTTTTAGGGACTATCCAGATCTGGGCTCCACCGTCCCACCTTGCGCTTTGTTTAGGGCATTGGGGAAAGAAGAATAGAATTGTTCCATTTATTTCCAAAGGACATGCCCATCTATTGTTGGCTTGAATGTTATGAGGTACAGAATGCCCAGTGTAGGGCAAATTTCAACCATTGATTCCTGCTGAGGGCAACAGGGAAGAAAAACATTTTAAGATGTGTCAATGCGTTTGTAGCGGCAGCAAAAGTTGCCCTGCATTAGTCATTGTGTATGCATTGCATATAATAAAACTATTAAAAAAAACATTTATTAAAACCCTTTTGTTTTTGCATATAATGTGCTTCCTTCTTTAGAGATGGCTTCTTATACTGGATTGTTCTTCAAAACCAGTTGAGCTTCTTATTGCCACAGCCTCTCATTTTCTTTGTGTCAATCTGCTAGTTTTACAAAGCCGAATATCTATAAGACTTAAGAAAGATCCTGTGGATGCGTTGATACTGTAGGATCATTTCCCCACACGGGTTCAGGTTTTTGGTTTTCTGATGAGTACATCCATGGATCTAAAGTTGTACGTCTTTAAAGTTACATAAACTGTAGCATCCCAAAAACGATTAAGACAAGATATCAGTACTATACGTATATTGGGTACACCGTGGCATTGTTGGTTCTACGTAAGTAAGTTGGTACGTATCTATTTACATCTAGTGATACACGTATTCCAGCGAATAAGATCCAGCCCTGGTCTCCATATCTCTAGTCCATAGATTTCCAGCCCATAGCTACAGTATATGTAGGAATAAAACTCCAGATCTCCCCCAAAAACTCTTCCTCCTTATAGTGGTGAAAAGCGGTTGGTCAAATCAGTCGATGCATTTCAAGCTTATAATCTTTTCCTTCTTTAGGGGTGGCCAAAAATGTATGCGTCCATTTCACACTCAACATGCGGCTCGCGGCTCTCTCTCACACTCTCCCTCAATGTTTTCCTACATTCTTCACAGTCCCCTTTCGTGTCCCTGTTTCCTTTTCCACAGCTTCGCTTCTTCTCCTGCCCCTTCTTGTTCTTCTGTCTTCTTTTTTTGTGCTTTTCCCCAGTAACAGCTCCATTAACCAGGCTTATCGGAGTACTTCTTCAAAAGGGCGGAGCCTCCGCACACACCCTCTCCCCCTATTGGAGAAACAGGGGGAGAGGTTGTCCAAGTGCTGCACTCCGTAGCTCCGCCCTTTTGCAGAAGAAGCCAGAATATTGCCAACAGGTTCACGGAGAAAGAGAAGCGTTTCTGCAACTCTCTCCGCAAATCCATCTGCATTATTCCGGATTCTTAGAGTACTTACACAAAAGGGGCGGAGCCACAACGCAATCCAGAAGTCTAATTCTAGTCTAATTTGGACTAAAAAATTCCTCATGTATTTCTAACAATTTAAAACAAAGGCACCTCTACTAGTAAATAGCCTTTGAAAATACTAGATTGTACTTTGTGATTTTTGAAACTAATAAATATTAACAGTTTATATTATTTATTAATATATTTAGTTTATAAAAAAACTGTATAAAGTACATATAAATAAATATCCCATACCTGTATTTCTCAATTTTTATATATAACTTTTGCAAAATTTGTCAATGCCTTGCGGCTTTAAGTTTATTGTATGTGGCTCATACGTTAAGCAAGTTTGGCCACCCCAGTGATATCTATTCAGCCCTGGTTTTATATGTGATTTATATTCTATAAATTCTATTTTTATGGCTTTTTTAAGAGTGTTGAAAAATGTTTGAACACAGCTTTATACTCTACACATTTTATGTGCAGCTACGATTGTCACATATATCATGTAATACGTCTAACAACCTAATGAAAGTAGTTCTGGAAGAAAAAAAACAATGTATTGATTTTGAGTGAATTTCTGCCAGTTCTTGTAACTAGGCATTATATAAAAGTAATAGTTCTGAAGTGAACAAATAAATAAAACTGATTTATACATTATACAAAAAGTAGGAGGACATTCTATGTAATTCAAGATAACTTGAAAAGCCACATTAGGACTATTAACCCTGTCTCTCCTGCCCAATTTGTTTGCCTACCCTCTATTCCCAGACTACTAAATGCAGATTAAGTGTTAACACTGAATTTTTGTAGATATTGAGTTGACCCAAATCTACTGTATACACACCCGGGAAAATGCCGTATGAGATCACAAGTCCAAAAAAGTTTATCACAATTTGTTTGTAGCCACGTGACAGACATGGTAGCCTAGTAGTTCTAATGTTCTAATTTACCGGGTCTTTAAGGTTGGTAGCAGGACCAATAGCAGATAGGGACAAAGAAACCAGTGAAAGCCATTGTTTCACTGGGCCAAGAATCACACGGTTAGGAGACATTTGTTATTTGTCTGTAGACTGCATTGTAGGTTGGAAAAGAAAAAAAGGAATTAGGGGCTTTAGTGAAAATTGAACATGCGGATTGGGTGAAAAGGAAAGCAGAGACGTGTTGGGGCGTGAGAGAAAGAAAGAGGGCAGAGTGAAGCAGCTGGGATTCTGAAGACAGATGTACCAAGACCAATGTTACCCTGTAGCCCTCCTGTGTCTGATAGGTTACATATTAATTGAAAGAAGTGTAAGGGTAAAGAGAATACTGGAAAATAAACTGCTTACCTGTCACATACCTGCCAACTGTACTGAATTTGCCAGGACAGTCCTGCTTTTGGGGTCCTGTCCACTGGTGTAACTACTGGCTGCAACCCCTTGACCCTGTCTCCTCCTAGAAAGGGCCCTTCCGACCTGGACCGCTCTATACTTTTTTAAACTGGCACAGGACAAACAGGAGAGTATCCAGGGCTACCTGCACACTGTGTGCAAGCAACCGGACATAAAGTTACTGGAACGGTGAGCGGAAAGTAGGGCTGGATGTATATATATATGTGTAAATGTGTTTGTATATGTGTATTTATGTGAGCATGGATATGTAATTGTGTGTATGAGTGAGCATGGATGTGTAATTGTGTTTGTGTCAGCATGGATGTGTAATTGTGTGTGTGTCAACATGGATGTGTAATTTTCTGTGTGAGCATGGATGTGTAATAGTGCGTGTGTGTGAGCATGGATGTGTAATTTTCTGTGTGAGCATGCATGTGTAATTGTGTGTGTGAGTGAGAGCATGGATGTGTAATTGGGTGAAATGGAGTGTGTGTTAGAATTAATGTGTACGTGTGTTAGTGAGTATGAGTAAGTGTGTGTAATTTGTGTAAGTATGTTTGCATAGGTGTGCCAGAGTGTATGTTGTGACAAGTATGTTGTGACAAGTTGTGAATTTGGGGGTCCCGGGGCAATTTTTGCACCAGGGCCCTGTGGTTTCTAGTTACGGCCCTGCTCATGTCCCATCAAATTCAGGGTCTGTCCCGGCATAACAATACTGTCTATGTACAATGCGTTACACATTGCACACGCAGCATTGTGTTTAAGATGTCTCCTGCTGAGTGTTAAAGACTTTGAGACCATAAAATGATAATAATGGTTCTTTAAAGAAACGTGGACTAGTTTGGGCTCCATAGGTGCCCTGAAAGTAAGCTCCCCCTGGGCTGCCATCAGGGCATACAGCCAGCACAGCTGTATCAGTCGCAGTCTCTGGAGATGATTTAGAGACCCCACGGTGGTCATTTCCACCCACATCTCTACACCAGGAGTGGAAATGGGCAGGAGTGGGCGTGGCTTAACACCACGCCCACAACCCGGAGAAAGACAAGAGTGACCTGGTAAGTAGCGCTTCACCCAGAGACTCCGGGTCCAACCTGAACAGTTCCACCTATAATGCCATTACAGTATATTCTGATATATACGGTATATCTATATATATATATATATATATATATAATCTAATACAATCAATCACAGAACTCCCTGTAATGGTAATTTGATTCCATCGCATGGTACGCTCAGAAGTACAGTATGTTTACTTTTGCTGCCATAATGTATGTTTGTATTTCCTGTGCTGTCTAATTTCTACAGCTTTTCATACTATTTGCTGATGACTAATTTTATAAAAAAAAAGAACAAAACTGCTGAATTGTCATAACAGTCAGCGTAATTACCCAGTAATCCCTTAGTATCAAAGGAATCAGAGATTTTTTTTTCTTCTGCGTAGGATTAAATTAGGCTAATTGGATTGAATAGATAATTCAGCAGCCGAAAAAAAAGGCATGTTAAATCTATACGATGAACTAAATGCTAAAATAACCTGTCGAATCAAATAGTCAAATGTACCTATACTGAGATAGAATAATAAAACTTTATATATATATTTATATATATATAATATATATACATATATACATATATATATATATATGTATGTATATATATATATATATATATATATATATATATTGCGTTTACTTTACCTTAGTCCAAATGCAAGCAAATTTTCACATGTCACGTCTTTCAGATTATCAAAGGACAAGCCAGATGGGGACTGCAATAGTGCAGTGGGTCTGTGACCTCTAACCTGTGACCTCTGACCCTGTATAGACAATTACCCCATGCACATTGCACTGCAGATCCTGGGAATTCCCATACAGAAAAGAGGGGAAGGCGGCCGTGACATCACTAATGTATGGGGGGATTCCCGCTGAGAGATCATCCCCTCTTTACTGTAGGGTAACCCTACCTCTTATATACCCCCGTTTGCCTTTTCGACAGGTGTGTAGCCACAGACAATTGTAATATTTACACAAAATACGATTAGTTTTTGTTACTCCCCCTTAATCTAGAAAACCATTATCCTTTAGGGCTACAATCCCACTGAAGAGTTGCCATTTAATTAATGAATTTAACCAATTAAACAATTCATATGATGATTATGTGGCAATATACAATGTATAGGTGGTGCGTTTTGTGCGTATTGGTTTTGCGTTGCTTGCAATGTAAGCATGTCTGGAGTGGCTTTGGAGGATGGACTGTGATCCGGATGTCACAAAGAAGGCATTTGGTGTCAGGCAAGCATTAAAGGGCTTTAGACGGGGGGCATACATGTGCTGCCCAGTGTCACTCACGGTGCTAGTGGGCTTGGGGGAACGGTTGCCCTGAGGGTGAGGGTCTGATTTTGAGATGCAGATGTTCCGGTGGGCATTCTCTTGTGTTGTATGATTTACATAGGCAGGCAAGCCATAAGCCACATATGTTATTCTCTTGGGATCCATACATCATGGTGGTTCTTCCAGTGGACGCAGCAAATGATCACTCACGGAAGATGGGGACCCTAATTACTCGTAGCACCTGTTTCAATCATAATATAGCTGTAATTGGTGGCCCTAAGTTTCAGGTAACATGGCCTTTAATTTATTTGAGGGTTTTTTAGGTGTCAAAACATGACAAATATTTATACATACTTTTTATACTCTTCATTGTATTGTATTGTATTTATTGCATTTTCATTTACAGATCTCTTTTTGGCGTGACACATTTGGCATCGCATTCTCATAATTATTATTTATTGTTTAATTTAGCGCCATAATATTCAAGTAGTAACAAGTAGTTATAACATAACAATTTATAACCTAACAATTTATAACCTAACAATTTATAACATAACAATTTATAACCTAACAATTTATAACCTAACAATTTGACTTGCTGAACAAAAACAGGCGAGCTTACAGTCTAGAGGATTTGCAATGATGTTTCAAGCGCAAAACAATTGTGTCAATAATAATAATTAATAATAAATAATAATATATTCATTGCCACAATCAAGATTTTGCCTATTTTTTGCCCTTGGGACATCATTGCAAATCTGCTTAATATAGAAATGATGTTATGTCACTTATACACTATATATATATATAAATATTCTATATGTGTTTCAGTAAATTAGCTGTTTTTTCTAAAACGACCACACTATTACATATGTGTTTTTGCATTTAATATATATATATATATATATATACTGCATGTTTATATATATATACAGTATATATAGATATATAGAGAGAGTGACGGTACATACATATATGTGACTGTTTCATCCTCTCTATATGTTTATGGTATAGACGGTACTATTATCCGGTTATATTTCTTTATTGAGTGTTTATAGCAGTAAACTTCCATGTCGGGTGGTGTTCCCACGCCGGTTGGGCACCTGCCTGCCGGGATGCCTCCTGTCCCGGTGCCCGGTCCCTCCCCACCCCCTCCTGGTCACACATGCTCCTGCCTCCCCCTCCCCATCTATTGTTCGTGGTGCAGATGGAGCTCCCGGCAGCAGCCAATCACAGCTCGGTGATCAGCTGACTCGCACTGGACTTACCCCAGGGGCAGGAGCGAGTTGGGCTCAGTCAGACCATAGAGGCGGAGGGGAGTGCAGGATAGCGGGGGGTGGGATGCGGTAGGGGGACCCGCTCCATCATATACAGAGGTAAGTGATACGTTTTACCTGTCCACGTCTGCAATATATTCTATACATCCCTATATAATACTGTCTGTATACTCAGCGCTGTGTGAATTCTCCTCTCCCCTCCTTACATGATGACCTCTGTGACTACAGCATGTATACCGGGCACTGTATACAGTCTGTGTACACTATACATTGTCTATACAGTCCATGTGTATGCAGATATATCGGGATACTGGCTGCACCCTGGACAGTGTACACGGTGCTCTATACTGTCTGTATACTGGGCGTTGTGTACACGCTGTGTACTGAGCTCAGGGTGTGTTTACTGTCTATATACTGATCAATAGGTAGAGTCCGTATTATATACTGCGTGTGCTGTTTCTATACTGAACACTGTGTACATTCTGTCTGTATACGTGCTGTCGATGTACTAAGCACTGTACCCCGTGTGCTTTGCGTGTAAGTGTCACTTTCCTGGACACTGAACACACAGTATAGGGATCACGTATGGTTTATGTGTCATGTACTGTATATACCGTTTTACATACGGCATATTAAATATACCTTTAAAAAGTCCTTGTTAAGGGGCAAACATACTAAGCGGCTGTATATAGAGTATACTTTCAGTTTATTCTGAGCCCTTCTGTATACTGAGCTTTGTGTACACGCTGCTTGTATACTGAACGCTGTGTATATACAGCCCTGTATACTGTGTACTGAACATTGCATGTGTATTGTATGTACAGAGCACTGTATACAGCAGCAGGCAGGGCATATATAACTAAGGGGGTACAGTATAGACTGTAGTGCACTTTTTAACCATTTGGGCACCATCAGGAATACACAGCAAACGGTCTCCTAATTCATATGAATGGATGAGAAACTTCTTACAAACCATAAGTGCCACAAGATCAAGCATAGGCATGATGTCACCTTGTAAATGGCTAAGGGTTGTGGGAGTTGATTTCTAAGAAAACCACAGTGTACAGCCTTGTCGTCCACACCCAAGCAGACGGTCACACCGCGTGCAGCTGTGGGTTAGGATACGTGATAGTACTTTACCTTTAAATGGTGATGTATAGAATGTACAGTATACTGTATGGATGCGTTAAAGTCCCGGACTGACCTCGTCGAGGTTATAGATTCCTGGAGATAACCTGTAATCAAGTAACGTTCTGCGTCTCCTGGAAAGTATCAAAGCATCTATGGACCTCGGAGACAGAGGTGGACGCTTCGGGACAATGTAGCCATGAATTTAAGTTCTGTAGGTGAAGGGGTCAGAGATCAGCAGGTGATCGGCATCCAACACGAGCGCTGATCCCTCTGAGCAAACGATTGAATAAATGTGACTGTGTTAGTCATCCACTGAACTAATGACGCCAGGGGGCTGTTTCCATTACCTGCTGTTACCGCATCAGTAGCCGAATGTGATCCATGCCGTATGCTAATGACCTCGGTGGTTTATACTGCACGCTCCGGTGACCTCCGGGGACTCGGCAGCGGTGATCCGGTGACAGTTTATCAGTGAACTCACTTATTAAATGGAAAAATCATAGAACCTTTTAGCAACCAGAGCGGCGACCTGCGTTAGGATATCGCTAGACCTGCACGCTTCGTTAGTGATAATGTCAACCGTATATGTGACCTTGGGTTTCATTCTGGTGATCAGGACTATTATAGAAATTTGTACAGTACGGCAACGTCTCAGTTATTCTTTATTCTACACCAGCGGCCCCCAGCTGGTTAGGTTAGTTTCTAATCCAGTGGGAAAAGAGACACTGATCCACTATATAGGTATCCTGTGGTCTCAATATTGACCGGGACAGTAGGTACTACGTGGGTTCACTATAATAGTTAGTAGTTGCACTAAGTGTTAGATTAGTAATCCGTAGTATTACAGCAGGCATCCTGCGCACTACCTATTTGATCCGTAGTATTACAGAAGCGGCCGTGTGTATTACTTTAACGACAGAGTAATACAGTATTTTTCATGTGTAGTAACTTAGTGACTCTATTACCATAGCCCCCCTCTGTATTACATTACTTGCCTTGAGTATTGCAGTACCTATCCTGAGTGTAACATTACAGACTCTGAGTATTACAGTACCTATCCTGAGTGTAACATTACAGACTCTGAGTATTACAGTACCTATCCTGAGTGTAACATTACAGACTCTGAGTATTACAGTACCTATCCTGAGTGTAACATTACAGACTCTGAGTATTACAGTACCTATCCTGAGTGTAACATTACAGACTCTGAGTATTACAGTACTTCTCTTGGTATTACATTACTGAGCTCAAGTATCCTGTGTATAATATGAGTGTCTTTGAGGATCGCTGTAGTTAATTTGTATATTACATTAATGCCCTGAGTATTACAGTAGGAATTCCGCATTATTCTGTATTTATGTTAATTAAGACAGTAGGTATCTCTTGTATAGCGTTACTAACTGTTGGGTATTACAGTAGGTATTATGTTTATTATATAGTTTTTGTGAGTAACACGGTAGATATCTCTTGTATTAGGGACCTGAGTACTGTCTGTAAATCCCCTGTGTATTACATTAGTAACTCTGGTTACCATACAACCTGTTCTGTGTATTACTATAGTGACCTTGAGTATTACAATAGCTATCATGTTTCTTGCTCTAGTGTAGGTGTATTTATATGATTGTCTGGCAGAGGGTTATGAGAGTTGCAATCCAGTAACAGCTGTCTGCCCCCCCCCCTGTATTAGTGGTCTCAGTGTCTCATTGCTTTTCGTAGGTAGTTTTGTCTTAGTTGTCCTGTTCTCTGATGTCTCCCATTGTGTGGGTCCCTCCTCCACTTGCTTCTGGTATTGTAAAGAGTAAGTGGGGGGGGGGGTTGTGTTGCCAGCTGAGGTGCAGGCTGACACCAGGCATGGCCCCCTGATTTGCCGTGATTTGCATGGTAATGAAGCTTCCCTGCCAGATGTCTCTCTGTGTTCACTCCAAGGAATTTAGAACACAGGGAGACTCGTGTGAACAAGTTCCCTTAACAGAGCGGGATAAAAGAGCTGTGTGTGCAGGGAGCGTACGTCCAGCGTCCATGCTTTTAGCGCGTGTATAGGTTTTAGAGTGTGTGGCAGTTATACTTTTCTGGATGCCACATAATTAAGGTGCTTTGTACAAAACATGGTCGTTTGGTGTATCCTGCACTGTAGTGTTGTGCATTACTAGTGATGTCTGTGTGTAGTGTACTGTTCATGTGTAGTGCGGTATGGTGTGACTGCTATGCGCATTGTCGGTACTAGGTATAGTTTTATGCACGGCACATGCTGGACACTATTCTGCTCTGCAAACTATCCTCTCTCTGCTTGTTCTCGCCTCTCCCTTTGTCAGGACTCGGAGTTCTGCAGAGCGAAGCAGAATCTATTCATCCTGCAGCATGCTCACAGACTGCTCACACACAGTGCCAAACGCTGCCTCCTCCGCCGCCGTCACGCAGGGAGCCTGCAGCCGGCTACCTCTAACTCACACAGGGCTCGCAGCTGTCTCTTTCCCCTCGCTTTCACAGATTCAAGCTGACTCCATCACTCAGTATGCGGTTAATTTGCTACCTCTCCAAACTAGCAGATCATTCACTAATATCCTAAAATAAGTATTTTTTCCACAAAAATGTTGCCGTGTATCACAGGCATCATGGAAAGTCCACCAACGAAAGCGTTACAAAAACACTTTAGCAAAACGGTAAAATGAAACATGTACAATACATTTGGGATCAATAGGCCTGTTTTGATTGTTCCTCTGCTGACATAGCCACTTTATGTGGTGTCAATACAGGCACTTACAAAGGGCCCGACGTTCAGCGGCATCCTAGAGTCACGTACCGCAGGAAGAATGGGTAGGCAGCTGACTCTTTGCTACTATTTTTTATTTTGCCCCTTTGAGAATTTTAAAAGAAAAGAGTAAAATAGGGGGGTGTTATTAAGCGGTCTATCAAGGACCCCCAGGGAAGTTCTCGTTCCTGTGCTGCTCATCCTGCGTGGTGGGGTCTCGGAATGCTGCAGCTTCTGGTATGATTCATTAGAGCAGGTGACTTTGACAATCCACCTGGTATTTGAAGGTCAAGTGAAGAACACACCAAGAGATACATTGGAAAAACAGTATCAGCAGCGGAGCAGCGCATAATGCTGTCCTCCCGCCGCAGGCCATGGACGTATGCTGTTTTGTATGTTGATTAGGGTTGCACGATGCCAGCCCCCGAGGGCTGCAAACAGATCACAGTTTTTGGATATCCCAGCTTGAGCACGGCCATCTCAATTAGAGATTCATTAAACTGCTCGTTTTCAGGAAGGGGTGCAAAGAATTCCTGGCTTATTGATAGCCCCCAAGGACTAGAGTTGTGCAGCCCTGCTCAGTAACGAATGTGCTGAGAAATCACCAAGTAAATAAACACAAACATTAGCCCTTAATAGGACAGCAACCCCCCCCCCGTATATTTTTAAGTACTTACATAAGTTGCTAGCCGTAGACGTAATCGGTGCCAACTATAAAGGGCCTGTTTATGTACCCAAAGAGCCTTGGGTGACCATAACCCCTACCACACAGAGAACTATGTTACTGCCTGGAGTGAAAGGTTGTAAGGACGGGGCAGAGAAAAGCATCCTATAATTTTATCAGATCAAAGGGGATTCTGATAAAATCCAAGATATGTCTTTTGTATAAACATCCAAAGAGTCAATAAACCTTTATTTGCTTCACTTGTGAAATAAGGTCTACTGTCTTCCTGGATGGGGGGTGCTTCTAGGAAATGTAAACGACATAGTTCTGTAAAGAAATAATGACCTGCATGTATTTTATATGCATCTATGCAATTAAAGGGATTACTGATCACCACGCTGTAGGATGGCCACAGGAAGACAAGACAGACCAAAGGGATCTAATCTACCTTCAAGTTTCATGTTCTATCAGACAAGAATATGCCACATTTTGATCTCAGAGAAGGAACGTGTGGTGTTAAAAGGTGATGTTAGGGGTCAGGTAGAAAGCTGAGCTATAAAGGGACTTCTGTTGATCTGAGATGTTCTGGGCAGAGGTTAGATGACTATATCATCCATGAGATGAGCCTTAACCTAGACACAATGGGTAAATCCAGCTAAGCCATTTTAAAGGGGTTTATGTGAAATATATCATTCTAGAATGCTAGTCTTTACCTTGAGTGCCAGTGTAAAGGATGACAGTTCATTATAAAGTGACCAGAAGTGGTCAGAAATTGATGGATTGAAGTTGATTATGGAAGCCCTAAGCTTTGGTTGCTCTTCTTCGTTCACATCGGTCAGAGCGGAATTTCTTACACACCAGTAAACTCTGCCCTTTCTTTGTGTAATTGCCAGATTTCTTGTGATTCGTGATACTCGGATACAGGGAATCTTTCAGATGTTGTTGTTCAGCTTGACAACTCAAGGGTAAACAGCACGCCCATCTCTGGCCTTTAAAATGGATACACGTGCAACATTCTACCAAGATGCCCCTTCTCCTATTTGTCTGATTGCCATTGTCTCAAAACTTATTTATCGCTCTGAATGCCTGGCACAGGCACACAAGCTGTGGAGCCCCTGGGGTGACAAGGTTAATATAAAGGAACAAGCATTCTCTGACCCCAGCTGTCTAATGCCACGGCTAGGGCTCCATGTGACAACCACAGCTGTCCCCTAATTTGTGTATGAATACGTAAAGGGGCTGATTGAATAAGTCCCTGTCTTGATGAGAGTCTCCATTTTATCAGTGTGTGAAAAGGATACCCGTTAAGGGTGTATATATAGCCCTGGGCCCTGTCAGCATGGGGGCATTATTAGTGGTAAATCCTGAGTTCCTGACACAAGAAAGTCCCAGCAGACCTAATCCTTTTTAGCTGTGTGTTTCTTTTTAGTGCAATATTCAAGTTTAAACAGTAAAGATTGACATAATTAAAATAAGTGGTTTGTGTGACTATTACCTAAACAGGGCTTCACGTGCAAAAAAAACCATACAAAATGTTTTGCTTGGTAGACATTGTGGACTCAAAAATGGAACATAATAGTTGTAGCGCATACCACGTGCATAGTTAATCTCTGGCTTGTATACTAACACCGTTTATTGTTTTTTTTTTTAACCGTGTTTTTTTTTATCCATGTTCTGTTCCAGGTGCTGCCAGATTCAGCCTATCTGGATTTATTTAAATAGAAGACGTGAAGAATCGGTAGAAGACTTGGTTTTTCAGCCTTTCTGAAATCTGGGAACTCCGGGGATACTAGTCTTGACATGGCTCGGATAAACATCTTTGTCCTGACCGCTTGTCAGCTGGTAATTGGGCTCCTGTCTAGCTCATTAACTGAAACTTCATCATCAACGAATGAATGTCCTCAGCTATGTGTTTGTGAGATCCGTCCCTGGTTTACCCCACAGTCAACGTACCGTGAAGCCATAACTGTTGACTGCAATGACCTTCGTTTAACTCGGATTCCAGAGAACCTTTCTGCAGATACCCAGGTGCTTTTGCTACAAAGCAACAACATAGCAAGGACCAATGGAGAATTACAGAGACTTGTGAATCTTACAGAATTAGACCTATCCCAGAACAACTTCACCTCCATTCAGGATGTGGGGCTTTCCAATCTAAGTCAACTTACAACCTTACATTTGGAGGAAAACCAAGTATTTGAGATGCCTGACAATTGCTTAAAAGACTTGAACAACTTACAGGAGCTCTACATAAATCACAACCAGCTTAGCTCCATTTCACCTAGTGCCTTTGCTGGACTACACAATTTACTGAGACTGCACCTCAACTCGAACAAGCTCCGTATGATTGACAGCCGTTGGTTTGAATCTACTCCTAACCTGGAGATCCTGATGATTGGAGAAAATCCAGTAATTGGCATCTTGGACATGAATTTCCGACCTTTGGGAAATTTGCGAAGTCTGGTTCTGGCTGGGATGTACTTGAGTGATATCCCAGGGAATGCCCTGCTTGGTTTGGATAACCTAGAGAGCCTTTCATTCTATGATAACAAGCTGAGCCGAGTTCCTCAGCTAGCTCTTCAGAAAGTACCCAACCTTAAGTTCTTAGACCTTAATAAAAACCCAATCCGAAAGATTCAAGAAGGAGACTTCAAAAACATGCTCCGTTTAAAAGAGCTGGGAATCAACAACATGGCCGAGCTGGTGTCTCTGGATCGCTATGCACTGGACAATCTTCCTGAGCTGACTAAGCTAGAGGCTACCAATAACCCGAAGCTCTCCTATATCCATCGATTCGCTTTTCGGAATGTGCCTACACTGGAGAGCTTGATGTTAAACAACAATGCACTGAACTCTGTTTATCATGGGACTGTGGAGTCCCTGCCAAACCTTAGAGAGATAAGTGTCCACACTAACCCTCTGCGATGTGATTGTGTTCTACACTGGATGGGTTCCAATCAAACGACTATCCGTTTCATGGAGCCACTCTCTATGTTTTGTGCACTTCCACCAGAGTATCGTGGACAGCCGGTGAAAGAGGCAGTGGCCCAGGACCCTGCAGGAGAACAGTGTCTTCCAATGATTTCTCAAGATACCTTCCCTAGCCATCTCAACCTAGACCTAGGAATGACAGTTACTCTTGACTGCCGGGCAATGGCAGAGCCTGAACCAGAAATCTATTGGGTGACCCCGTTGGGACATAAGGTGACCACGGAGACCCTCTCTGACAAGTACCGTCTAAGCGAGGAGGGAACATTGCAGATTTCCAATGTGCAAGTTGAAGATTCTGGACGTTACACATGTGTGGCACAAAATTCCGAAGGGGCAGACACAAGGGTAGCCACATTAAGAGTAAACGGAACCCTGCTGGATGGAACCCAAGCCATTAGGCTGTATGTCCAACAGGCTGAGTCCAGCTCCATTTTGGTGTCCTGGAAGGTTAGCTCCAATGTTTTTGCTTCTAACCTGAAATGGTCATCAGCCACCATGAAAATTGATAACCCACACATTACTTATACAGCCCGTGTCCCAGCCGATGTTCACGAATACAACCTGACACATCTTCAGCCAGCCACCGAGTACGAAGTGTGCCTGACTGTGTCTGGCCTACATCAGCAGGCTCAGCGCGCCTGCCTAAACGTCACCACTAAAAGCACCTCATACTCGCTGACTGTTAGTGACCAGGAGACCAGTGCCGCCCTGGCTGCTGTGATGGGTTCCCTCTTTGCCCTCATCAGTTTTGCTTCAGTTTCCATTTACGCAGCCAAAAGGTTCCAGAGAAAAAACTACCGTCACTCTCTAAAGAAGTACATGCAGAAAACATCATCGATCCCACTGAATGAGCTTTACCCACCACTCATCAGTCTGTGGGAGGGAGACAATGAGAAGGATAAAGAAGGGGCAACAGAGTCGAAAGCTTCCCAAGTGGACACGTCACAAAGCTATTACATGTGGTAACCCACAGAATGGAGACAATATAATGGAGCACAAGAACTGTCGAACACTCATTTCTTCTGACCTTTGCGCTCTGTTTTTCTTCTGTTCCTCTGTTTATTGAGTTTAGATGCAAGTACATACACGGCCTTGCCAAAATAAGGTAAACCACTTTAGATCTCGGAGTTCCTTGTGCAAGTCTAGCATAAGTATACACTGCTCGCATCCCAAATTGAAAATGTTTTTCAGTTACACCATAATTGAGCTTCGGTTTACCGTAAGGTCGTGTGTCGACCATATTTACTCCTTTTCAATTATTTTAACAAATTCCTCTTGATAAGATGTATAGTTTTTTCAAACCTGAAATAATTTTGTCAATTTTCTTATTTTCTGATGTTCTTCTGGAAGCTTTATTTCTGAGCTTTGACTGTTGTATTTAAGGGGGGGGACCCGTAACGACAGATAAAAATATAAATTGTTAACTTGGATGTAAAGGTATGCAAAGATTTTCTTATATTTAGGCTGGGCAGTGTATATACTGCGGGAGGAAGATGCATTTCTGCCTTTCCTCTTTTGGCAGAAGTTATATTTCGGACTGGAATATTATTATTTTTTAATTTTTTTTTAGTATAGCGTATCGCAACTTTATTTGGAGTGATTTTTTTTCTCCTAATTTCAGATGTAATTCCTCTGTTACCGAAAGGGTTTTGTTATTTCCAAAAGGGCTGATTTTACCGACATGGCAGCCTCAAGTGGGAACGCTTGTTACAGTGGCTCGAGTGTATCTTTAAAAGGCCGCTAAGCAAAGACCCCCAGAACGCGAGGATACGTCTTTTGCCAAACAAGTGAACTGACTGTATTGTTGTATCAACTTATTCTCTGGAATTTTTGGACTGATCGGGGAACAGAAGTCTGACCGTCTTTTGTAGCTGAAGATGAAGCTTCGTAGTCAAGCTGTGCTAGCAATACACCTTTTATTGACCCTGCACTATGGAGTGATTTCGTGTAGAAATGTTTTATCACCCCACTGATCACAGCATTCCATGTGAGTGACAAGAGACACCTCGTAAAGATCTCATTTCTTGTTAGGTCTTAGGATTTTAAGTTTTCTTACACAAGCATAGCATTACATGGTGCATAGAGACCTCAGGAAGAGATCACCTTGACTCCGTTTCATTGTTACCGCATGTCAACTTCCTCAGTTGAGGTTTCATCCTGGGGACCGAGACCACCTTTCAGCATGTCACCTATCTTGTTAAAGCACAACCTTAGTCCATCCTGCCGATGATGTACACATTAGAGGACGTAGAGTATCACCCAATTCAGAATGAATTCTAATACAGAGTATTGATATAGAACATAGTGTCACTTTATTCTGTACAAAATAATGTTTTCTATATCAGAATAAACTTTGTTTTTTTCACACTGCGTTGAATAAGGGTCTTAATTTCTTACTAGGATCAGCGAGTGCGTTGTTTGCCTCTGTGATCCTGGCCAGATCACTAAAAGAGTTATATTTCACCCAGACAGTAGGTAGCACTGGCAGATCTACCGCGCATGTGGTCTGGGCAAGCACACACTAGTGGAACCTCAGCCTGAAATGGGATGGATCCAATTGGCTACCAATCAGCAGATAAAGTGAAATGTGACTACAAGACTGTAACAGTAAAGACATGTAATAGTGGAAACATACCATGGTTCAATGCAGGGCTGCCTCATACACAGCTTTTAATGGTCAAAGAGAAAACAAGAACAGTCTTGGAGGAAATACAGATATCCCTTAATTGGCTTTATTATACTTTTAGTAGAGAATTCTAATTAGACATCCAGCAGTTTAGCTACCCCATAGTGTGCAGCCTAGCCTTTTAATTGGCATATGCCGGTAATTTAAAGGTCTAGTGATTCGAAAATTTCATTTCACCTTGGCATATATCAATAAAAATGTAATTTTATCTAAAAAAATTACTTTGTGTTATCTAATAAACATACTCTTCAGAGTATACAGGATCAGCTGCCCAAATTATAACAGCTGCTTGTGTCTGACCAGTGGAACTTTTAACTGCCCCTCTGCCCTGTGGCTATGCCACCCCACATCATGGCATCATGATCAATAATAAACCAAAGTCTTTCAATTTAAGACAGGTTCTCCACTATTTCACTTTCACCGGCACCTACATAGGCATGTATAGCCAAAAACGGTGTGTTGTCACAAACATGCAAGGGTTAATACGCCCATGTACTACTGAGAATGGGGGGGTTCGTGTATCTATTATCTTAATGCTCTGAAAGAACTCCACAAAAAACTCAAAACATACAATAACAAAGCTAATTAGATGTTGAAAAAATATTCTTCATTGCTAAAGTCTACTCTTTTCATAGTAGCTGGCAAAATCATTGACTAATTATAAGTAGCTCTAATTAAATTTAACACTGAGGACCTCTGCCCATAAACGTCCCGATCTAAAACAAGGACAACTTAATAAATCTGCATGTTGGACCGTTGTGGATCTATTTTCGGGCGAAAGAATGCAAAATATTATTTAAATAACCAGTTTTTATCTATTCTATCGTTATTGAACTCTCGCGGCTCCATGGTGGGAAGTTTTGCTCTGCCTCTTCAATCCGCATGTGTCAACCATGGTCACGATAAAATACTGTAAAATACTGCTGTTCTACCTGAAAGGTACGGTTATCGTTATATCACAGGCTAGATTCTGTTCCGGAAAACCCTCAATGTGTCAGCGTTTCCCACCAGTAATTGTGGTCCACGAGCCAACAGCGGTCATCAGGGCGACACAAGGGATGTGAAAGCATGAGTTTTGGAGACTTCGTCTATGCAGAAGAATGAAAAGTGGGATCAGTCACAGTTATTATATTCCAGGCTTCACAGAGATTTTCATATAGTTTTAAATTTGGGAAGTTAACAGGATAATAAATCCGCATCCAAGGCAACAATTGGCCAATTTAGTCTTCCATTTTTTCTGATGTAAAGACTCAGGTCTTAATCAGTCCTTGGTCTCGTCTTAGATTCAGGATAGGTTTATGCCTGTCCCATGCATGTTTAAATTCCCTCACTGTATGAGACTCTACTGCTTCTGATGGCAGGTTGTTCTATCTACCTTCTCAATAATGAAAAACTTCCTTACATTACATCTAAACCTAAGCATTTACTATGTCAGGGGTGTAAGAACCCTCTTGATTCAGGAGGTACGAAGGAAGCCGTGATGTAGAGGTAGAAGAATGTCCTGCTTCTCTCACACTAATAGAGCAGTTGATCTCAGTAATGTTGATTTTGGATTGATCTGGTGAACTCTCGGAAGGGGGATTGGTACCCATTGTGTCTTTGGTTCTTCCATCCATGCCCAGTGGCAATATCACTGGAGAATCTTGTGTGTGGGTGACTGACAATGGGTGGGTTTTGGCTACCTTCTCTGTAAGCTTGTAGGGCTATTTTTAATTCAAGGCTGTAAAAATGGACAAAGATCCTTTGAGGAAGCAGATCAATAGAGTAAAATCTACGGCCCCCGCTGCAGCATTTATCTTTGTTTACGCTATTGTTCGGCGGTGGATATTGAGAGCTTGCCGGCTTTTGTGTTTCTGTTATCTCCCCTAAGAGCTTTCACAGACCCTAAATAAAGAGATAAAACCTGCAGCCTTCATCCATCAATGTGACGGCGGAACGAGGGACCTGATAAATCTGCTCCTTGTCCGAGAATACGGAACAAAACCCGTTTTATTAGAGATTTATTAAAGAAAGCTCAGCCCAGGAGCCGGACACAGTCTCGGAGCCGGCGGTGACTGTTGAGAGAGTTTGAGATCTGCTGGGCGTAAGTCATGTATATCAGATATAATCATATTTAAATTGATGAAAGGGAGGGTAGCTCAGACAAAGGGGTCTGATTAGGGGTCCGGCAAAACTTGAATTTTGGAACAAATTAGAAATAGAGTGAGCATTTTTAAATCAAATTTTATTGAAAGCATAGAAAAATGAACAAAGTACGGACATGTAATGCATGGCTCCAAGAGCTATGAAGCACATGTACCATGGCCATGGAAGGAATGGGCACAAGGCTCTGCAGCACTGCGCATGCTGATGACATGGATCAGATTCGCATTAGTCAGCGCTGATTCGAGCCGCGGCGTCCTCTTTCTGCCGACTCAAAAGGTTTCGAATTGACAGAGCAGATTTCATTTGAATCTTCACTGAAGAATTTGAAAGTTGAAGCTTCGCAGGACCCTAGGTTTATTCACTAAACACAGTGGACGTATTATAGTTGTTAAATGTAAAATGCATTGCATTGTTATGTCAGCGAAACTTAATGAAAGTCACTTCATTGATTGAAATGCAGGGGCCAGCTCAATTCTTCTTTCACTGGACATGTACCAGGGCTGGCCCTTCATAATGCATAGGACAACCAAAAGGCTACCCTGACCATAAGACATGACCAAGAACCCAATAAAAGTTTGACACTTTTATAGCAGGACAAAATGGGCTGAAGGGTTCTTATATGCCATCAAGTTCTATGTCTATTGTACATCGTAGCAGCGCATGTTAATTATACTCAGCAATCATACACTTAGGGATCTCCAGAACTGGTGGAAGCATAGCCTGAGGACCATGGGGATTGTCATTCGGCTATTTCATCTTTAACTACAATGGTTGGAGCATAGGGTAATTTACATACATGTCATACATGATCCGTGAGCTGTCCATGGTACTGAATACCACTATGAGCAGCGCGTCTATGTTTTACCATAGATCCGATAAGATAATGACGAGTTAACTGGCGATGGTATAGCCAGCAGCGGTTTGTTTTACCTCCGTATTGCCCTCCCCCCCGATGAATCAGAGGTTTGGGTATTAATACACACTTTTATTGTACCGAATTCCTTTCCAAGATCTACCTTGATGATAAAAGGATGCCTCATCCTCAAACCTTGGAACACGTGACATATCCTTGGGCCACGAGAAACGTAATTAAGTACATTCTGAAACATATGGGAAATATGTGCTATATTTATTTCTATTCCCAGAGGTGTCAAACGTCCTTGTATCCTTAATTCAGTCTGCATAATAACATCAATCCTTACCAGTGAAGAACAAAAGCAGTAGTTCAGGTGGAGGTTATTTATATGGTAAAAAGTTATATGTTAAAAAGCATGTTTGCATATTTTATATTTTGTCCTTTTGTATATATATATATATATATATGGAAGTCATGTGATAAGAGTGATATGTATAGAACTTCTTATGTGAGCAGAACAGCTTTTTTCTCCTCTTTTTTTGCACCTTGAAATATCATTTCTTCATTATTGTGGTTTTGAGAAGGTGTCAACATGCCTCTGTGGCCAGGGTGGTAAAGCTATACCAGAGCTATACCGAATCTATACCAGAGCTATACCAGATCTATACCAGAGCTATACCGAATCTATACCAGAGCTATACCAGAGATATACCGAATCTATGCATGTGATATGCATTCAGGAAACATTGAGATTTAACTATACAGACAGCAAGCACTCACGACAACCTTGGAGAGATATCTGGAGATCCAAGAAGTTGACTTTAGACCTACGTAGTCCTTATTTTAAGACAGTAAGAAGCTAAACCAAGCGGGACTGTGCGAGGTCTGGGCCAGCTGTTGTAGACCCAGCCATGTCTTCAGTTGGGGTTTTCTCCAACAATCACCAAGGTTCAAGTGAAATCTGGATTTATTTAATGAAATAGAGGAGAATAATGCATGTGAAGAGTAGAAGGACAGTAAATGCTAAATTGAAGATTGGATAAAAGAGTGGATAAATCATGTTTTGGCCAAGACAAACATTGCTTAAGCAGAAAAGCCAGAATTTGCTTTGTTACTACTTGTAAGGGAGACAAAAATGGAAAGGCTATGTAAAATATTTAAAATGAGTGCACAAATTGAGTACCTTTCTCTGTTCATGGAACACGAAGTTCAATTATATTGCATGAGATAAATAAAACAACAGCTTGTTATCAAACTAATTGCATATTCTATGTCAGGTGGAGAGGGAACAGCTTGATTCAAGAACCCAGGAGTTGAGTGAAAGGGTTTAGAAGACAAAGTGGTGCTTCACATGAATCAATAAGCACCGTCAAATTTCCCAATGCATTCTTCATTTCCATGGCAATTTAAAGTATCCAGCAATTGTGGAAGTAAAGAAAAGATGAAAACAATCACTATCTCAGTTCAATAAAGAATGCAAGTGGTTTTCACCGATCACAATGCATCTGTAGACCATTTACCAACTCATTCCTTCTACCATTTGTAGGGTCTCCAGCTGCTCCCCTTAACTGGATAGCAAAACCAGGCTTCTATTTTGTAGCAGTAAAATTTCAACCGAAATATCAGAACCTAATGACACTCGGCCAATGGCCCGGCCATCTCCGGAGACCGGTGGGCTCAAAGCAATAAGTAAGGAAGAAGACTCTCTGTTTATGAGCCAAGAGCCCCTGAAGCATCCCTTGCTGCGGGACGACGTAGTGGTGTATTCTCTTGTCTTGGCTGTTGATGTAAAACTGAACTGACAGATTTCAGATCAGGTTGTAAGATGAGTTGTAAATCCATCCGTGCATGTCCAGTAACATCTCACGGAGAAACAATGATGAAAAGCTCCTTGGTCTTGCATATTAAAAACCTTTTTGTGCTGCAGAAATACAATTATTTTTCATTTGCCGGAGCGGGGTGTTTTGTTCGGAAATCTTTTTGGCTTTTAGGTATCTTTGCTGAAAATGTCTACCATTTGTTTTTCAATAAACACCCACGCCAACCACCTCCGTAGAGTTATAGTTTGTTTTTCTGTTCGCACGTCTGTTCTGTATTTATTGTAGTCCTTCTGACATCCCAGTGTCCGGTATTGTGCTTCTGTGGGTATACCTGAGAACTTTCTGGGATTGCCCTGGAGGCTGCTTCTATTAAAGCTGATTTCCAGTGCAGTCTTTGTTCTCTGGTTTAGAGGAACATATATCAGATATATGCCCATCTTTTATCATTTCTCCCACGTCTTGCTCTCATCCTGCACGCTTGGGTGGGTAGCTCCAGCACCGCTCCTTCATACTCCGGCATAGAACAGGAGGTCTCCAGAAAGACACCCTAGGAAGATCTCGTGTAGGTCTTGTGTAGGTCTATAGAAAACATTCAGAGAAGCTGCTTGGACCCTTCCTTTACCAAGCAATAGAATGTTAGCCTATTCACCATTCTATCATGTTTGTGTCATATCCAAGCTAATAAGTGGGTTAAATCCTGAACCCAGACATTAATAGAGGTGGGCAAGCCAACGCCTGTCTGTTGGATACAGGAGGTCCCCATGCACGTCTGTATGGACACACCTGACATACCAAAGCAGAGAAGGCTCTCGGTACCTGTGCACAAGCAGGTGTAGAAGGTAGGTGGTGCTTTATGATTGAAATCAAGAAGCAAGCAGAGTTTCCAAGCGAATACTGCTTGTATTACGTGAAGACAGGTGAAGGTGTGAAGTAAAGGCACCTTTCTGCAACATCTGCATTTTTTTCCCCACTTTAATTAATCCCACATGGACAGTTTCTGCATATGTAAGGAACAATGTGCAGGTGCGACGCTCATTATTTCAAACTCCGAAGCCGTTCTGGATTATTAATGGGGAGGTTTAACACTGCGGGGAGAGATTAAACCCATGTGTGCCTGTAGGAAATGACTTTGCAGAAACCATACTGTATGAGAAACCTTCACCTATAGAGACTGGTATCTTTCTGGTGGTCATAACACTGATGTCCCTGGATAGGAACTGTTTCACCTAATGTCAACGCAACACTCCATAAATGACTATATTCCCCAAGACTAGCTAGTGGCTAATGGGACCTGACCAAATTATCACCAGTAAGAGCTTCGTAAAAACTGAGAAGCCCAATCTGTCCAAAGAAATTAAGGCTTTTATTCACTAACACTTGCAGAACATTAAAGCCACAGAGCCTTTTTGATGGAATACTATATTCCAGGTTCCAGAACTGTCAAACATTTCCTGTGAGTTGAAGAAATGAGTTTCTGATGGCCTGAAAACCCTTCATCATCCCGAGAACATTCTCTATTAGCACTTTGTTGTCCAAGGTGACCTTAAGCCACCAGATGCCCAACGGGTTTAAAGGCTGAGTATTACTTATATTGACAAGGGCTATTCCATCAAACACGTACATGGGTAAATTGGGGAGGTCAAGATGAATGATAGCATCCAGGGCTTGGAGTATAATGTCACACGGTTTTAATACACTTTAAATAAACTGGATAGTCTTTCTTGGCTAAAAAATAAAAATTATATGCAATGATAGATATGTAATATGTCATATGTGTGAACACGGTACACGGAATGTTGTGTGAATTGGAAATTCTGATAAGTGCCTGAAGTGTGCCCCATATTTCATATTTCACATTTATTGTTCCTCTGTGTGATTTTCTGATTTACGTGTAGTAAAAATAAACCATCTTTTCATATCCTGGGTCCCATGAGAGCTTCTCAGCTCCGCCATGGAAATCAGCCAGAAATCACTTTAAAAGATTAATGAGGACACGGAACACTCAACAGATCAAGAACGGGAATGAGGAGACTTGCACAGGGTGTCCTATTCGGGGGGGGGGCTGAGGGCTAATGGGGTAAGTGCGGTCAGGGATAAATCACATGCTAAATCTGGTCTGGGCTATACTATAAAATACATCGAAAAACTACAGTAAATTTGACATGAAGATAACAGAAAAATAATATTTTTTAGCCTAACTGATTCCAACTGAATATTCCAGTGTAGAACGGGAATGAGAGGCGTTGCCTCACTAATTTTGTCCAAATTTTGAAAGAAAAGAGCTAAGCTGGAGGGGTTCAAAAGCTGTCTTGATGCATTAGAGTCACCAGCAGAACTTAGTATTTATTAAACTTATTGCCACATTAACAACAAGGCATATTAGACTATTACATAGGGCCCCACTAGGCTCTGCTTTGGACCACAGCAAGCATATAGCCACGCATGCTCGTTCATGTCGTCGGGACCCGTTACCGGCAGACAGCCGCCTCTCTGCTGGGGCGGAGGTCCTGAGCCACGTAGACTTACCCAGATCCGGACGGCTTGCCGGGTGCCGCATTTAAAAATATGGAACTGCTCGGCACAGGCACCCTGTATTGGAGTTTGGAATTTGCTTTTGCTGGCATTGGCCCTTGGCTTGACTAATCTTCTGCCTAGTGATTCTGTTCCTGTATTGTCACACCAGTGTACCGTACCTGGCCTATCGACTACCTGTACTGTGTACCGATCTCCAGCTTGTAGGACTATCCCTTTAGTGTATTAAATCCGGCTATCCTTCCGCATTCCCCCCCTGGCGTACTGTATCCTCAATCCATGATTCCAGCCTGCTGGTTACCTATACAGATTTCCGATCTGTCTGTTCATTGCCCATCACACTCAGTAGCGAACTTTACCCTCCTACACCTGAGCCTCCTCACTGATGGGATCATCTAAGACCCTATCCGCTTATCTTGGTGGCTCCACTCCTTGCTAGGCGTCTCAAGGCTGAAGAACTTCTGCGGTGAGTGATCATTCGGTGATGGCGGACGTGACCCTCACCTATATCATATTGTACTAATGTGAAATCAGCCCCTTATCTTGTAGTTCAGAGGTTGTTTATGGGCCAAACATAATTGTGGGTCATCTCATTGTAGTTTTTGCCACACTGAACCAAGTAAACTCTAGACATCTTCCTTTAAAGAGATGTGTCCAGACCGGTCTACAGAAACTGAAGGAAACACGTGGCATCTCCAGGGATGTGTGCCTGTTAAGTGCTTGAGGAAAGAGGTTTGTGGCTGTTGTTCTGGTCAAGAACAAACTTGAATAAGACTTTTTTTTTTTTTTATGGAATAAGACTTTTTTTCCCCCTCGGATATATAATTTATGACACTTCTGATTTACCGGCTGGGGTTAAATGAGAAAGTTTTCAATAGAAGCAAATCCCCCCCCCCCCTCAGCGCCCGTGTCATTAATCATCAGACTCTGCTTTATTAATCCAGACAATTTATGTAATTACATAAACGAGGCCTCAATGGTGAGATTTTGCTGCAGTTTATTAAATTAGAATGTGAATGAAGGCTTGTATCTTGAACAGCCTTTACAGAGACCATTAACATTTCTGAGTTCCCCGAAGAGATTGTTTTAGGAAAGAATTCAAACTCTGGAAAGAGTTGGGATTCTTCAAGAAACAGTCAATGTTTTTTTAAAAAATAAATATTGTGCTTTATTTTTTAAATGATTAAAAATGTCCCCTCTCTTATCTGCATTGTTCGTGGCGTTTCAGGAACATTAGGCGGTATCTTCAAGACCTTATCCCTATGGGATAGACATCCAACAACTATGCAAACGCATAAAAACGTACACCTGCCTAACGCTCGTATCAGCAGCATCCAACCAACAGGTCTTAGAATGAATTGGTGTCACGTTGACCACTCCTTGGATATCACTGACAACCCTTTATGAGATGTGACCATCACATCAGATCAGGTATCTCCAGCTAACCCTCGCAAGTCCCACCAGACCCATGAGGCTCATCAAAGAGATGGTAGAATTTTGGACATACATTCTTCTAACCAAAGCTGGGATTTGGCTGGCGTTGGCCATAGGATCTTATACTCTAGAATGGATTTTCTTATGTTTCCCTTATATTTTTCTAAAACAAGCGCAGGCCAAGGTTTTAGACTGTATGAGCGGGCTGCTGGGGAAATGTAAGACCATACATCGCCGATCTCTGCTCTCTCCCACCGCTGTTATTGTGCCTGAACTACTGAAGACACTTAAGGAAAATATTTACTGAATGGATGCATTAATGTCGCAGGAGCACTGCATGGTGCATTTGTGACAATAATCCCCGGATAAAAGAGACATTGATGGGTATTAACAAGCAGGGACAAGGCGGGTGAGAGTGTTTTATTAAACCCTGTTACTTGCCAACATCAGTCACTTCAAGGACTCGAGATGTAATCGGGGCAACCAGGTGCTTCAGGATGAGTGAAGGGGCAAACAATTAAATTAATGAGGTGAAAGGGGGTTTGAATGGTGGAAGGTATGAGTTTCCATGGGAAATCACTGAATTCGCCCCTGAGCAGGGGTAGGGAAACCGTCCTCACATAGACCTCAGTGTCCATCGCAATCAGCGACAAACCTTGTAGAAGTCATTGGTCCATGTGTGTGTAATCTGCAGATTTATTTGAAGCTGTTTGTAGAAAGGGCTCATAAGAGAAGGATTGAGCAGACAGTAAGGTAAAGGTAAGATTAACCCATTGTGCTATGACAGTGGAGAACTTAACGCACATTATGGACACTACCGGTACCTTTACTCTTGCTGACCATACGGCGTAATAATTGCGCAACTTTATTTTCCTTAAAATGTCGATTTTGTTTTTTCTCCCTGCTTTACCCTGAAAGATGTTTGCTTCGTCTTCCTAATGTATGCAATCATTCAGTGTAAAACCCTACGCAAAATACTTTCCGAGAGTAAAAATTCGCATATGAAGAATGCAGAACGACCAAAAATTTTTTATACGGTTGGTTGTCATAAAAGGGGATAAAACGCATCACTGAAGCCGCGTTTCAAGATAAAAAGGATGATTTGTATTTTATTGTTTCTTTATTTTAAGGGTAACATCGCCTGTTACAAAGATTCAATATATTCTTTATACCGGTATATTGAATATTTGAGATTTCCTTTTTTCTCTTATTTTCTTTACAGCTCGTTAACATTAACGCCCATGTGGATAAGATGGGATGCACGTGGCAGGTATAAAAGGTATATAGAGTAAGTGCTCTATTCTGCATTATTTAACATGTAGAAGAAAAAAATAGTCATTTAAAAGAAGATGCGGCCCCCTTGCCTGAACACATTATAGACAAGGGTGAGAACTAGGGAAGAGAAAGGGGCAAACTCATGGTGGGGTAAAAGGGAGAAAACCATAATTTAAAAGGGACACTCAGCCATCATATGGATTAAACCCCCTGTAACATATGCACTCACTCTATCACTCACATAAACACTCATGTTAACACAAACACACACTTGTGCAATCACACTAATGCATGCACTTACATATACACACATACACTCATGTTAACACTCATACTAACACGTGCTTATACATACACACTAATACACTAATCCCCTGTTGAAGCACAAAGGAGAGTGATGGGGACTGGCTGAAAGTGATGGAGGTCCCAACCCAAACAGGGCAACCCAAGGGTGATGAGACTGAAGAAGATACAGGTCAGCTGGTTGCCCTAACCTGCCATAGACTATGGTGCGGAGTATGCTTTATACCTGCAGAATCCTCTTCCCAGCTACAGGCGGTATTTTTAGCAGCAAATTATTGATGCCAGACTATTAGCCACATTAGGAATGCAATTAAAATGAAAACAAATAATGAGCTGCTTAATTACCCTTGAAGCCGAAGCCAGAACGAGCTGGTAATGTTCGGCTGACTCTAAGGTTCTTTAGATCTCAGCTGGAAGCTCGATGCAGCACATGGATGGCACTGGGCTTAGAAATGATGTGGAATTAGTGTACAATGTCACTTTACAGACACCGCGAGGGATGATGGTGCCACCAGCACGACTGGCACATTGTCTGCATAATGACCTACATAAGCCCTTATTGCCATTCCCGACATGACGGGTAATTTTGTTGTTTTTGGTGCAAACTCAGACAAATATTTACAGATATTAATATTAATAATGGAACAATGGCATTACTAATTCTGTAGTTACCATTACTACCCCTACAACTACTATTATGGGATTTTGTGGGTAAAGGCATCTCTTCCATTAACCAAAGCACGTCTATTGACCCCTTTTGATAAATATGATCCACCTAAGAGCACCCATGTTGATGTCCCTGCTGTTGGATGTCCCTGGAAATGTTGTCTTCATTGGGACTGCCGGAAACTTGCTGTGCATTCAGTGACAAAGTTAGGTGCCTCTAGAACAGGCTGTCAAAAACCAGGCCTTGAGGGCCAGGCCACATTGTCTGGATATCCAAGCCTGAGCATTGGTAGATCAATCAAAATTAGTTGACTAAATCACGTGTTCGTAACAATCATTTTTTTTAAATCCTGGTCTGTTTGCAACCCCCAAGACCTGGAGTTTGACCCTCATCTATTGCCATCCTGTATGCACTAAATATAATATCGTACGCATAGGTTGGAATGTATTTGAATGGAGAGAAGCATGCTGAAACATGAATAGGGCAGAGACGGTGGTGTATTCTGCCATGGGTCGACTAGGCCTAGGGTGGCAAGTCCCCCCGGCCAAAAAACCTGTTGGGTGACGAGCTGAGCTGCTCAATGGGGCAGTTTGCACCTCTAAGTCATACAGGGTCAGGATATGAAGCACTGTCCTGGTGCTCCGCAGCCAAGACCGGGGTGGCCAGGGGCATAGGGTAGCACCCTAGGTAAAAATGTTACCAGGCATAGGGAAGAGCGTGTGGCCTACTGCCTGGAGCTCCACTTTTGCCTCTTCTACCACCTCAAAAAGTGACAACCATAGAACAACCATAATCTGCAATGGAAATCAATCCCTACGTATATATATGGTCCAATGTTCAGTAAGTAAAGGACTTTAAATCCCAGATCTGTTTGCTGATGGGTGCAATAAACCCCGCCACGCTCTCCAAGGGGCTCAGACATGGAAAGCAGGTCCGCATTCTGGGAGTACTCAGAGTCTGACTTCTCCATTATGCCCGAGGATATGTATTATATAAACGCTAGGATAAACTGTGCCTCGAAATAACGTTGTTTTTATTTTATTTATGGCTAAAATTACATCGTAATAATCAGTGCAAGGGAAAAGTCAGCGGGGCGTATAAAGCTTATTGCTTTCCCTAATCTCTGGCATCTTCACAGACAAATAGACGTGATAGAAAAATATGAGTTGTGGATTTTCATAAACTCTGCGACAATAAATTTCTGTAGGTGTAGGCGAGAAAATTCGACTGAATAAACACTTAATATTCCACTTTCATGTTTTAAGCTGATAAATCAGGTGATGATATACAATAATACTGATGTAATTAGCCAAGCTAGATTAAAAATGTAAAAAATATGTACGAATATTCCCACATTTTACATGATTTTGTGACAATGACGATATACACTGGTGGCTGAATTATAGCATTTACAAATAAAACTGTGTAATTAAGAATATATTCTGACAACTCTTCATCTAGCGTTGGTTGGGATCCAAGCTGCATATTTGGCTTTCCTAACCTTTGAGAACTAACGGTTCCTTCCAGATCCTACATCTTTATAATGCAGATAATCATAAAATGAGTTGATAATAATGTTTTCTCCATACACCTCTTCTCTTGGCAGTCTTATCATAACATCGCCAAGAGAAGAGGTGTATGGAGAACGGAAGATAAGAAGAGATAAAATCAGGGAAGAAGACATTGAAAGAGGGAGTAAAGCAGTGAAGAACTTGATGTTCAGTAATTTAAGTTATTTACTTAATTTTTAATTGAGATGCCTGTGCCCAATCTCGGTTCAAGGCCAGTCTTTGACCAAAAGGGGCCGCAAGCAAGAATACTTTCCGGTGCCCCCGAACTTGGAGACCTAACAAGCCACAAATGGGAGAAAGTTCCCAATGTCAAGTTGCCCTGTTTAGAAAATGCCCCAGGAACCCTCATGTTGGGACAGATAGATAACATGCCTATTTATTCTAGGGCTGTCCTGCTGAAGTCATGACCTGTTGGAACCCAAGGTTGCCTGGGATGCCTGGTTCTAAGGCCACCGCTGGTTGAGATATCCAAAAATTCTGCCCCATTTGCTTTCTTCGAGGCCTGGAGAAGGACACCACTGAGCTTTGATTTCCTGGAATACCAGTTTTCCTAAACAGCACAGTAAAATATCGATGCATTTGTGTAACGTAATAGAATTGGGCTTATAAAATCGGTAAGTACGTTTTGGGTCAATCAGAAGTACAAAGTAACAGAGGCAATAGGGCGTACAATTATAAAGTAGCCAATTATATATGAATTGTCTTTTTTTATTTATATTCTTCATTTAATCTCGACAGCAATCCAGTTTTTATACTCCAAAAATAAGCCAGACAAAAAAAGGTGGTAATATTAATTTATTGTTACAGTAAGACATAAAATGAGTTACTCTTGTTAATTATTAACTATCACATATTGGAAAAGATTTTTTTTTAAAGAAAAAACCTGCATCCTGGTGTTCTACTGCCCTCTACTGGCCAGTTTGTGTATCATGAAAAACCAATGTGCAGTAAGATACCCAATGCAGAAAAAATGCTGCTTAGAAGCTGGTTTCTGGAAATAGTTATAACAGGGTCCTTCTCTGATTTAGCCTTCATTTTTGGTTAACTTACAGTCAAAAATGTTGATTTTCACCCCTCCCCCCCCTGACAGCGCTACAGAATCTGCTGCTTCTCTACAGATAACATGTAAATTATATTTGGCAGGGATGAAAGTAAGCTTGAGTCCAATCAACTAAATAAATCCCCTATAAACAACTCATTATTCTCTGATTTGGATAAAAATACAGTTTTGTGAATAGGCCCATCAATGGTTCATGTGAATTTTGCCAAACCGTTTCCATGCTATGATGTCATCAACGTACCTTCACACATTTGAATGACCCCTAGGTGATATACCTAAAAGCTTAGACTGGCAGGTGTAAGTGTTCCAAGAACTGTTATTAACACATTCAGGAAAATACAAAAGTGAATTTATATAAACACTACTGACTTGGTTCCTCGTTGGACACTATGATGCAATGGGAGGTGCATTTTGAGATTTAGGAGAGCAACAAATAATTTAGATATAAAATAACAATATTAATAAATGGATATAAAAGGAATAGGCTTACAAATGCCATCACCGACCTGGCAGTGTTTCTAGAAAGAAGGCCAATGGACCATTAAAGAAGAAGAAGAAGACATTAGAGTCACTCGTGGTCGTCAGAAACATGAGCGCAATAGTTGGACCATGTTAATGACCATTAGTTTATTATATGTAACAAGTGGGTTGTAGCAGAGGGGTTGTGGGCTGGTGGTCCAACCCAAGTATTATAATGTAATCTATGGAAACCTAAGAAGCGAAATCCATTGTTAATGAAACAACCTGCAGGCTACAACTGGAAAGCCATCTCCTGGTCAAACATGGATCACAACCAGACCAAGCTGCTCATCAAGGAAGCTGTAGACATCTTGATCCATCTCTTAAGTAAAGATCCTCACCAAAGCCTGTTCCGAGAGCCCATTTCTCTACCCATTTCTGTTTTATTCGTAAAGGATTGTGTCTGCGCATGAACTAGGTCAGGTGTATTTTTCCCAGCTGTGTTTTGTTTTACTAGACCTCTTATACGACGTAAGGCCCTGTATCACATCATTTTCACTAGGGTGGCTTTTTTTTAGGAAACACATTATTTTTGCTTGAATTTGGGACAATCTTTTCTACCTTTGCCTTGGAAAGGACTATTATTCATTCGCATCCAAGCTGCTTCCTTTGATCTGAGTGTCGTCTTACATGAAGAAAATGGAGAAACGAGCATTGCGCGAGACGTCATCGGCCGGATCGGGTGGCCCCGGTGATGCCCTTCAGTGTGAGGGGCAGATCGCCGGGGTAGGTGGTAGTGCTAGCGACGGCATGGTGCATTAGCACCTGACTGGGACTGCTAGCGACAGCACCATGCCGTTGTTAGCAGTCAAGGGATTAAAGTCCCTGGGTGGTTCCAAATTCGGCGGGGGGGCAACAGGGGAGGCAAGGAATAACCTAGGGGGGCAATTGCTCCCCCCTTGCCCCCCTGTAGCGACACCACTCCATATTAATATATATATATATATATATATATATATACTGCAGCTGCCCTGGGTCAAACCAAGAGCTGCACCGAGGGTAAATACGTCACTGCCCGTCAATCATCAGGACTGTGTTTGTTGTGCGTTGTAGTCCACAAAAATCGTCCCATTTTGTTATGTAAATAAAAAATAAATGTATTTATTTAAATCAATGTGTCTGTGTATGTGGGATTTTTTACATTGATTATTCCTCCCCATTAAGTTACCCAATGCGTCTTTTATTACAAAATATAATCAGTACGTTAAACATGCGCGGGAAAATCATACAGGACCAAGTTTGGAGGTAGGAATGAGTTTTGCCCCCTTTTTAGGAAGCCCAATTGGAAATCTCTTCAATGTGGGGTTCTGGTTCTCCTGGATAACTGTGTTAGAGACGCGGACCGCGGGGGGCGGAAACAAAAACGGAAACATCTCAACAACTAACAACTAATTTATTAACGTGTCATAAAATAACATTCGGAGACGTTCTGTGACAGACGTGCAGACGCCTCGCACGCCGCACACTAGGGGGCGCCATCCTCCAGGTGAGAAAGAGCCGACTCCATTGATGTTGAGGCGTCCTCCATTTCAATGATTTCTTCAGAGACCCACTCACCGGAACTGGACTTTTCGGACCCCGTGGCTGATGGCGAGGAGTCCGTTATGCCGCTGTCCTCCGTCTCGGTCTCAAGTCCGGAGTGCGGTGAGTCCGTCTCCGGTGTAATGGAGTCCGGTGCAGCGATGTCCCCCGCTGGTCCGGCTTCTCCTCTCTCACATTCATTGGGTCCGCGGCTGAGATAAAGAACGTTAGGAAGTTAATGGCAGAAACAAGCGAAGCAGCGAGTAACGGCCGATAGTCCCCGGTCACTTCCTGCTGTCACCCGGAGGAGGCGCTGTCGGCGTCATCACCCAATTCACCATCAGGGTACCGGGACGCGCCAGCGGCCCCTGTGCGGGGAGATGGACAGCAGACTGACCGCCTCACATTGGAAAATATTCAATAAAACCAAAGTTACTAAAACCCCACCATCTGCTTCAATATATTAAAAAGTACCGGGTGGTGAAATAAGTTATTTTTTGGTAAAAGCCCCCGTTACTGCCCGCGCCCCCCCCCTTACTGCCCCGCACCGGTTCTGATTTTGACTAATAAAAATATTATTAAAGGGGGAACTTACTTTTTATCACCCGCAATGACCATGCGGTACTTGACACAGAACAGAACGTCCACAAGCATACAGAGCAGGATGACAAACAAGCAGACAACCAGCAAACACTTCACTTTGTAATTCTGCTGTGATTCCTCCCCAGAAGACCCCGTTTCTATTCCACCGCCATCGATCTGTAACGGGATCAAAACTAAAAGCAGGACGATCAGGAGCTCTGAGATAGAGCCGCAGCCTCCCATTTTCACAAGTGATCTGCTTCTCGCTGAGCTCCTCACTTGTTGTGAAAGAGGCTATTATGACATCACTGGCTTGATGTCACGGCAAGCAGCTCTGATTGGAGCAGACCAAGCTTTAGGATGCTTGGATGTCATAGATTTCCATGGTAACGCCTTAGCATCCATTCCATGAGTTTGTAGTTTATTTACATTAACCCCTTCATGACCCGTGATATATACCCTATAAAGAGTCGCCCGTTTCTCCTGCTACTTAATCAGTCGTTGGTCTCGGATTCAGGAGCCGTGTGATTTTTCCCGCGCATGTTTAACGTACAGACTGATGTACATTTTCTAATAAAAGACACGCAGAGAGCGTCAGGATTTTGTATGATTAATGTTTTTCACAAAATATATAAATTCAAATAATTTTCTTTACTGATTTCCCTCTAATACTTTGTAGAAACCCCTCCTTCGTTAATTTAGGGAACATCTCACAGATTAACCATTAAATTCTATATAAAATGAGTGGATTTTCAGATCGTCAGAACGGTCATTCTCTGCTATGTTAGAATCCCAACTGTTGGCCAAATCTTTACAATGGCAGATGCACCTTAACCCTATGAGTGCTGGGGGCACGGTACATACCTGGGAGCTTACTAGCTCCAGCTAACCTGAGCCATCCCTCTTCGGGTCTAGCCACACGAGGGACGGGGTTAGCCACGGATGTGGGCGGAGCAGGCTGTGTACATGGGCAGGGCTAGCCCCAAACAATATAAATGTGTATGGGGTGGGAGGAGAATAGAGCAGGGAGTGGGCGTGCCTAAATGACACTCCTCCCACCAGAGATCGAGCACCGTGGCCCAGAGAACCGGAGAAGCGGCACTCCACCAGGAGTCTTCGGGTAAAACCCAGAGAGTTCCCAGATATGCCCATGTAGCTTTATTGCCAGTCCTATCCAGCCTGCGTAATGCAGCTGGCTACACAAGTGTAGCACATGGCTGTGTTTATCCAGAAAGCTACACGCGTGTTATTTATCAACCTCAAGCCTTAAAGTGCCAGGGCCAATTTTAATTCCTAACCCAGAAAGGGAGCTCAACGCGACGCAGGAGAACCCGTCCTTCCTAACGGAAGAAAATGAAATGAAGAAAACGTTTTTTCAAATATATATTTTACTCAATATTATAATTTATGATGAAATGGACTAAATAAAACTGTAATGCTTTACAGACGTGCGGTAAGTAATATATACACAGTATACCGGGATTTATACCGCTGGGAGCAGCCATCTTACCGGATTTCACTGATTTCTACCAATGACCTGCCAGCGCTTGCATCTGTGGCCTATAGCTCCCATCATGCGTAGCCAAATTATCGCCAATTGCCTTAGCTCTATACCTTGGCCTGTAATAATTCGGCTGATGATAATTCCATGGGTTTAATGCACAATGGATATTTGTTTAAGAAAAGGTGACAGTTCTATGGGCTTCTAATCCAATGACATGTAATCTTTGGACCAAGTCTGTGGCCCTTACGTGACTTTTATATAAATCAGGTGATGTAATATGCATTTATTTAATGCCTTTTTGAGTAAATTAAGCATTTACATTCATTTTTATGACAACAGCCTCTAGATCACTGCTGGTGCATCTGGGTGGCACAGAATGTTTTACTTATTACTATCACCAGAGGGCGCCAGCGCACTGTAATTATTCCTAGTACCGCCCCTTCGTCGGTGATTGATTAGCGATCTGACCAGTCAGAAACACTCCCAGCTTCCTACAGAGTTGTAATGGAGCCGGGCGATGTGACTGGTGGGACGGAGGCTCTGGCGGTGCCGGTGTGCGGACCCTGGGAGGAAATGGATGCGTTTGAGGTGAGACCTGAGCAGCTCTGCTGCCGCAATTGGAGATAAGGCGCATGTTATTTCTGGAACATGTACCTATTACATGAATGCAGAGCATCACGGGAAATGTAGGCATACTTGTATAGTGCTAAGGGCGCTTGCATTATGGGAAATGTAGTTTTATAGCCGACATTAGGTTTCCTTTAAATGTATCTCTATGGCTCTGTGTGAACTACAGCACCCATAAGTCTCAGTTTATTTTTGGAGCTCTGGAAACCACAGGTATACCCCACATGGACATGCAATGGGGTCCAGAGCATGTGTGTAACTGCAGTAGTAACGTAGAACAAAGTGCCTGCGTCATGCTCGACGTTGGTTCTTCTGCATCTATGTCCCTACTTGCGAGTGACCTTTAAGTAAATGTCCTTAAAGTGGGGTATCCCTGTAATTGAGTATGATGAGCGTTTCGTATGTTGTGGTCAGGAACACACTTAATGTTTGCCCTTGGAAGATGGTCAGTCCAGACAAAACTCTGTTTCATACTTCCTGGCTGTCATTGTTTAGGAGGGACAGTCCCTCTTTGGGCCCTGGTTTCACCCGGAGAAATCCGGGTGAAGCACGGCTTCTTCAGGTCAACCACCGAATCCGAGTCTTGAGACGCCCCTCTGCTCACCCATTTCCCCTTTAAATGGGGGGGGGGCACCCAGTCCTGGCAAGGGAAGGCGTCGGGTAGCCGGAGCTCAGCATTTCTGAGGTATGCCAATCGTCCTCTGAAGAAAGTGAAGAACGGTGCTGCAGTGGTCCCCAATCTTCATCTATTTCTTCTGCGCTCCCTAATGTGGATCGGAAGTCCGGAACTTGGCCCGCAAAGACCACTGGTCTCCCTGCTCCAACAGTTAAAGGTCCTTTATTGGTCGCTCGTACGTAAGGTGATGATTTCAAACTAACTTTGGGAAGTTTATGTAAAATGTATACTACCGTATTAACTCTGCTGGCATGTATTGTATGGGGTTAACCAAGCTTACCTTTCCTTGTGCCAAACTACCATAGTATAAGAGAAATTTAGACCCAAAACTGTAGGAAACACAGTGGATAGACCCTGAAATGTTAGATCCCATGGGATCTATCTGATCTAGACCTTGGGGAGCCAACATGGACCAGAGTTAGGTCTTCTTAGTAGGGCAGTGTGAGCAGAAGCTGATCCAGCCAAAGTCTCTTAGAAGTCTAGAAGCCAAATCCAGCCCGGTGAGCAGAGCCCAAGTGCTTCCTTGGCTCACAAGATTCCACTAGTCTTCCTAATAAACGTGTTAATATCTGAGTGCCATTATATAACTTTGTTTAGTGTATAGAAGTTACTATAAAGTCTAAGGTTTGTACGCAGTGTTTGCTGGAGCGTCTATACATTTCCCAGATATGGAGATATTAGGATTGAATTCTGATTCACACCTTTAGGCAAAATGTAACAAGTCCCATTGTACTGTGCAGCAAAGAACAGGTTCCAGCTTTTTTTTTTTTTTTAGGATTATGTAATATGTCATTCAACAGCCAATAACAGATTTTGCAATATATTGCCCATTTTGGACTGCGTTTCTGTAACCCTTTCATCTCCTCCTGGAGCAAAGCTTGGCTTACACAATACATGTTGGTTGCACTCCATATTAATCTTCAGATATGTATCTTCTCACAGTACACACCAGAGCTGCTGGCAGGACCTGGAACCGAAGAAGATCCGAGAGAAGTGACCATTCGGGGCTGTGAATGCCGCGATAACAGCTCCTGTATGCCCGGGACCTGCACATGTCTGCCGCACGGAGCGAACTATGCGAACCGCACCATTATAGACAACCAGAGGCCTATCCTGGAATGTAACATTATGTGTCAGTGTGGGGACGCCTGTCCCAACAGAGAAACACAGACAGGGCTGCAGTTTCGGCTTAAAGTGCTTAAGCTTCCCGGGAAAGGCTGGGGATTGCTCGCGGAGGAGGACATCCCAAAAGGCCGGTTTGTATGCGAATACGCAGGGGAGGTTCTAGGCTTCGAAGAGGCCAGCCGCAGGATCCACTCCCAGAAACCCAGCGACAACAACTACATTATCGCGGTACGTGAGCACCTCCACGGAGGACGGATGCTTCAGACGTTTGTGGACCCGACCCGTAAAGGGAACGTGGGCCGGTTTTTGAACCACTCTTGCCAACCGAACCTTTTCATGGTACCGGTGCGTACCCACTCCATGGTTCCCAAGCTGGCACTGTTTGCAGGCCGAAGTATCCTGGCCGGGGAGGAACTATGTTACGATTACTCTGGGATCTCTTTTAACCCCGTCCCCGGTGAGGAGACTCCAAAGCCAGGCACAGAGAATATTATTCCGCGCTTCTGCAAGAGGTGTTTGTGTGGAACGGCATCCTGCTCTGGCTACCTCCCGTATGATGACTCTTTGTACAAAGCAGGAACCGATTAGCCCCTTGAAGAACTTATAAAACCACAGTTGACCTCAAGTGCCGCTTCAGTCACCCAACTCTTTAGCTCCGAAAACAGAATTGCATGTAGCTGGAGGGCGTGTGGAATGAGACCAATGTGTTAATATTTTACGGGGGCGCAGGGCACGTATACAATAATGGATGACATAATTCACAAAAAAGACAATCAGCATGGAGATTTAAAAAAAAATCCTAATGGGGGGCGGGGATCTTATCTATATCTAAATCCACTCTATACCTTTCAATTCCATAAGCCCCGCCAAACCGAAATCATGAAATATGTGGTATAATCAAACACACAAATTCACAAAGACAACGCGATCATAATTAACGCAATCATTTTATTATTAACTTAGAAAATAAGTCATAAAAAGGAATGTTAATGTTTTCTTCCCTCGGCATAGGATGGCCGTTTTCCTTGTATAAAAATCTGTGCAAAAAAACAGCTTCCTCCAGTGGCGGATCCGCACAGCTGTCTCGTATCAAGATACGGCTTATTATACTTTAAAAGGCAATTAGAGACACCCCCACAAAGCTTTTTATACCAACGTTGCCTGAATCTCCTTCGTCACTGCGTGGAGTGCAATTATTATACAGTACAGAATTTAAGGTGTCCATTAAAAAAAATAAATCACAATATCTTAAGTATATTTCTTCACAGAAAGTTTAAAGGAATACACACAGGAGGCTCCTCTTATCTGCTTCTCATAGTGTACGATGGCCCGTCCGGGCCGGGCTATTCTGCGTCTGCAGCACATCTGAAGCCCAGATTGGAAGATGAGCTGTCGGCTGTGTTCTGACTGCGTGCGGCACATCGGTACCTGTAGCAATATGACTAAGAAGGAAAAATAAACCGAATTAATAAACATGTATTTAATGAAACAGGATATTATATACAGCTATATATA
>VKOC01000004.1:32545473-32634847 GCA_009364415.1 Spea multiplicata
TTATTAGATGTGATTTGCCTACCTTGGGGACTGCTATTAATAAATCCAGAGAGATATAGTGCCAAATACTTTGATTTCGTTTTATAAACTCGGGAGTATCAGACTTACAGATACATTTTCCAGACAGAATGGAAAATCTATGGCACATTTCATTACACGGCGTGGGACATCTACTCATTGCCACCTCTTAATTTACACGCATTGGGGCACTGTATCCCTCAAGCACACCTGATAATATGTATCGAGGCACGTGAAGGACATATATATCTCACTTCTGTTAGTGCCACCCTTAAGCAGGGCACGTTGGGCTCCTGGCCCGTTCCTCTGCTATCCCCTCTGCATGCTCGGACTGGTGGCCCTCTCAATACAATGGATATGCCCGGCCACACTTATGGCCTCCAGCGGCCTCTGACCTTAAAGGGCCAGTATGCTTCCCTATGCCCAGTTCTGTCCCTGCCTTAAAAGCTCTTACTTTTAGAATTTTCATTTATAGATTATAAGATTGCAAGATCGTTGCCATTTTCACCTCCTTTATTCATTTCTGTTATGATTCATTTTTATTGTTAATGGTAATATTATTCATACCTTTCTATTCCCTCCTCATTACTGCAGAGCTACAGTATCTGCTAAAGCTGGGTAATTAAAACGTGATAATAATAATTTGCTGCTAAGTTACACAACATTTATGTGCACGCACCATGGATATTTTCAGGGTAGTGACTAGTGACCCTTTAAATGGCGCTGGATTTAATGTATATAATATTTGTGTAGAATAATGTAACATTTTAATAATCATAATAACTTGGAGCAGTCACTCCAACCTTTCAGCAGCTGGAATTCCTTGCTTGAAGGTGGAAAAACCACTTATAGATACTTCTGTTCACATTATTAGTTCCCATTATTAATATCCCCTGAGATAAATTATATTTCAAAGCGATCAGGCATTTGCTGTAACCAATTTTAACTTGTAGGGCCAATTTTGCAAATATCCCTATCAATCCCCTCTTTGGCACATAAACATTGCGGAGAACTTGAGGAAGCCAGAAGCTAGCCCAAATAGTCATGCACCATATGACCAAAAGTATGTGGACACCTGACCATCACATCTATATGAGCTTGTTGAACAGCCTATTACAAAACCATGTGCATTAATATGTAGTTGCCCCCTCTTTAAAAGCTATAAAAGCCTCCCCTCTTCTGAGGAGGATTTCCACAGGATTTTGGAGCGGTTCAGTGGGAATATTTGCCCATTCATCCAGTAGAGCATTTCTGAGGTCAGGCACTGATGTTGAATGCTTGGCTTGCAATCTCCATTCCTGTCCATCCCAAAGGTGTTTGATGGGGTTGAGGTCAGGCCTCTATGTGACCAGTGAAGTTTCTTGACACCAAACTCATCCAACCATGTCTTTATGGACCTTGCTTTGTGCGCTGGGGCACAGTCATGCCGGAATAGAAAAGGACCTTCCCCAAACTGTTCCCACAAAGCTGGTTCATCGCATTGTCCAAAATGTATTGGTATGTTGAAGCATTAACATTACCCTTCACTGGAACTAAAGTGTCCTATCCGTGGAAAACTGCCCCAGACCATTATCCCTCCTCTACCAAATTTAAATTTTAGCTATGCATTCTGGTAGGTAGCATTCTCCTGGCTTCCGCCAAACCCAAATTTGTCCATCAGACTTAAACATAGCAAATTGGGATTCGTCACTCCAGAGAACACGTTTCCACCACTCCATCCCCGCTCTCTGAATGTGCATGGCCTACCACTTCGTGGCTGAGCTTATGTTCCTCGTAGATGCTTCCAATTCACAATAATAGTACTTACAGTAGACTAGGGCAGACGTTTCACGGACCCACTTGTGGAAAGATGACACGTTTAAAGTCACTGAGCTCTTCAATACCACCCATTCTACCTCCAACGTTTGTCTATGGAGAACACTGCCCATGTGTGTTGTTTTATACACCTGTCAGCAATAGCTAAACTCAATAATTAGAAGCAATGTCCACATACTTTTGGTCATATAGTGAAAGTAATGCACACAACTCTTTATCAAACCTGTAAGAAATGATTGTATGTATCTTTAGATGTTGAATTGAAAGAGCATTTTATTTCATGTGCTGTTTACCCTTTCTCTTGGCTTTTAATTACAAACCGTTATAATAAACAGAGAATAATAATGATCTATCTGCTTGTTTGTTCATGTCAAAGTGCTAGTGTTATCTGGGTATATAGTTGAATCGCATTTGCCGGAATGAGCATATGGAGAGCGAGAGCTATTGTTTTGTCTGTATGAATAAATTCAGATGTGCTCGGTACGGGAAAAGTAATTGTCTGGAAGACACCTGCACACATTAAGGCTCAGGTGACTAGTCTATTGATTGATCGCAGTGCTAATGAATTAGCAGACAAGGTTGCACTGCATCTTGCGCTGCCAATGGCTTAGTCAAGCAGATCTCATGGTCGCAGCCATCTGATGCCATTAACACATTAATTGCCAGGAGGATCAGTAAACAAGGACAATTAGAAAATATATAAAGGAGGGGAGAAATAAACATGGAAAATCAAATGGTCAATATCATAAAACCAGAACAGAGTTTACAAACTCTATTAACTCCCTTAAAGCTATAAATGATATCAGAATGTTTTATATAGTGGTTCTTTAAGCTAGGTTTTAACCCACCTGCATGTCCCTCAACAGAACAATCGCCACCTTCCCGATTGGTCCACCTGTCCAGGTTTGAATCTTTTGGCCATTTTGAAAGGGACACTCGCCCGTCACCTTTGATCCCCCATGATAATGATAACCAAGCCAATATGTGTATTGCCTCTTGTCTTGCCCCACCAATGATGGCTTTGTCTTTTGAGTATAAAAGGGCTCGGATGTGGGTAAGAAGTAGGCAAGAGTGGATGATGTCTGTGCACGGGGTCGGTGTGTGCAAACATCGCTCCCCATCTGTGAATTGAACCTGATGCCCTGGGAAAGCAGTGCTTTGGTAAGTTATTACCCCTTGATATACACAGGAAGGACAGACAAAACACAATCGAGTATAGGGATCTTGATGCAAAACTACCGCACAGAAATTAAGGCAGTATAGATCTGTGTGCCAAATTGAGCAGATGGCTTAGGCACCATTTTTGTTGGTAGATTGGAAGAGAGGGTTGACCGTAGCTATTGTATTGTTCATCTTACCACCTGATTACAATATACTTAATATTGTCTTTTATTTGTAGCAACCTTCTGGGATGTAAATATTGTCCTGTCCAAGTGTCAATTTAATGGAATACCAGGTTTGTTGGCAGCTCTATAATACTAATCTTTACACATTAGCCATTCTTTTTTTAAATTGGTTTAGACATCAGGAGGCGTTGTAGAGCTCTAAATAACCCTAACATAATAGGTGGCAAATAAATCATGTGGAATTTACTCTGGGGGGTAAAAAGGCGTCAATGGATTGGTGAATTATTTGTTGGTTCAGCTCCGATGGAAATAAATAAATTAAAACCAATTCTTAAATGTACTTCTTGTCTCTGTATGTTAAGAGCCAATGTTTGTGCCCTGATTCGGTGCTCATAAAGTTAAGTTTTTAAAAGTTATAGACCTGTAGCTTTTTGTGGTGGTGAAACTGCTTTCCCATCAATTGAATTCCGTATTCCTCAGATGGTCCAGTGGGACTGTCTCGTTATGCTCTAGAGCGATATGTATTGTGTGCCGCATTGTGCAGGCTCGGTGAAGTGAATTAGGTGATAACGGTTATGGTGATGGAGAAGTACTGACCAATAAATTCCACTTTTCACTTTCCCCTTGAGAGACAAGCTTTCATTTTACTTAAATCAACACCTTCCAAATCAACAATAAACTGTTAACTTCCTCCTAAGCCCGTAATCAGCTTATCTCCCTAGAAACCTCTTTAAAAAATGTTCATTTATACTTAGAATGTTACCGCGTGAATTACACCCTGGGATATTCTGCGCAGGTACAGTTCATGCATGTGGAGGGTCATGCAGTGTAAATGGTGTGAAATAGCGGTATAGATATTCATCATCAATCAAGCGATTAAAACCATATGGTTAGCCATATGACCCCTTTAACTGGGGGACTTCTAGTAAATACATTTCAGAGATTGAATTAAAATTCCTGCTGTCCTGCAGGATGTGTTTTTATGTGTTCTCAGTCACAGTGACAATTGGGTTATCCTTCTTTGGAGCGCAGGACATTATGGTCCAAGTACTATTAAAGCTGTAGTGCAAAGCATCTGGAACGTCATAGTTTAGCTCATAACCGAGTATCTCGCTATAAAATTCTATGAAATAATCCTCCCTGGCTGTATTTCCATAATGTATTGCTTATAGAAGTTTGTTGAAACATTTTCACCTTTTGGTCCAAGGAGATATTGTTGGGTGGCCTCATGGACAACCCAACGATGCAGAAATCCTGATTCTTTTCAAGTTATCTTGAGCTTTTGATGTTGGTTAGTAACAGTCAGAGAGTTACAGAACATCTTTCTGCTATAATTCAAACATTCTATGCACCTCTCCTTCAGACACATGGACCTACGCATATCTATACAGAGAGCAAGGTATGGTTGAGTCTGCTATGGGGTCATATCTGGTGTTACTTTTAACATGCTTGAAAAAATATATTTTTTTAATGGATTGAGTCTCCAATTTCAGTTATGCCCGTGCATAAATCTAGCCATGGGATGATCACCTTCATTTTATATTTTCCTCTTGAAAAAACTAAAGTTACGTCCAGGCTAATGGAACCTTCATGAATAGCAGCTCTTCAAGCATAGATTTCTACATTGGAGCAAGATATCTGCCATGTCACAATCCACAGCCGCTTGAGATTATACGTCTCCCAATCCAGTGACAGAATCTGATTTTATGTGAAATAAAGTCATCCAAACGTTTCCCCCTTCCTCCTGACTTCCATGGTTCCTCTGGGACATTGCATGATTTGAAGCAGGAAAGAGTACTAAATTACTGGTTGAGAAAGTATATATGATTTTCACATACAATATGCATGCAGCCACATTACCAAATGGGATATCCATCAAATTGATGGCTTTTCCGTTACATGCACACATGCGGAAACTCTCTCCGCAATCTGCCCGTTTAAATTCATCTCTGAAGATTGCCCGTTTTAACTATAATTAAAGGGAAAAGTTTTCCGCGGGTAAGAAAAAAATAATAAAATATATCAACACCTTAATAATCTCTTTTATATTAGTTTATAAAATCAACAAATTTTGTTTTGCTTAAAGCCAACTCAGGAAGCCGTTGGAGCTTAAACAGTGTTAAATGAAATGGACAACATTCGGCTAGCCCGGGCCTGCTGGGATTTCATGCTGTTCCACATGTAATATTTCCTCCTCGCAAAGACTTCCCTGCTAGGCAAGTGAAGCTAAATGGACAGACCAAAAACGGTGCTAAATTACTTTACTTGAAGGAGATGCAAAACAACATCTGTTTTTTCGGAATTAATTTTATAGTGGTAGCGTGAGCTGTAGGGCAACATGAAGGTTAAATGAGACAACTTCGAAAAATAATGCTAGTCCTAATTTTACAAATTGTTTCAAAACATTATATCTCGATCTCTGTGTCCGTGTTCTAATTTGGAACGCTATTGACAGCCAATAGGGGGTCAGCTAAGCAAACATCTTCTCTGTAATTAGCTGCATACAGTTCTGCCAACTCCATGGAATTAATGCACACGCAGCATCAAACCCAGTCAAAGATCTATTTCTTCACGGACGCATAAGTAAAAGTAAAACTTCCCAATAAATAATCAGTAGGTTTCATATTCTGGGAAATGTGCATACCTCTCATCATTTCAAATGGCCATAGAGCAGCCATTTTTATTATGGGTTCTGCTTAGCGGCGAAGTGATAGCTTTACCAAATCTTTGGATATGATTTTGTAAATGATGACTATTAACCTAACTTACATTTACATGAACAATAATACGTTTCTTCCTTCAAAACCTGCTACCTACTGTTTATATGTAGATCATTGTGACTTTTTGGTCTGTAAAACACTATAATTCACTCATACCCAGCAAAAAAACACCAGGAATACAATATATTCCGGTCAATTACTGTTCCTTTGCTGCTATCTGACAATCTTAAAGACAAACGGCTGATTAAGGTCTCGGTCTTTACATCAGGAAAAAAAGAGCAGACTAGATGGGCCAAATGCCAACAAATTCTATGTTTCTATGCCTTCGTGGCTGCTTATTTCCTAAAGCATCAGTGAATCAGTGTTTATGTTTCACAAACGTATCACCTACATATTATTGGCTGGTACTGTCCATCATCAGGTACTACTGCTGGATTACTACTACGGCCCAAAGGCGAGTGATCCTCTGACCATAGGCATTGGGGACTGGGTCACAGCATGAAGAGGCTGGGTCGGGACTTCGACATCTCTATTTTCGACATTACTGTGCTCTGAACAGGCGCACAAGGTTTGCCACAGCTAACTGATGAAAATAGTTTTTTACAAAATCATGCACTTATTAAGACACTGGATGACGTGTCTGTATCTGTCATACTTCTATACAGGTGCTGAGATCACGTATCTTGTGCTTCCATTCCTTGTGGACACCTGTAAGGAGGGTTTCTGGGTATATCTCTGTCACTGGTCTTTTGAGCTCCTAAATGTTACAAATACAACTTGCGTGCATATAATGCATTTTGAGAGCACATCCATTGAACTATGATTGGTGATGTTTATGCTGGCCCTAACCAACATTCTGTGCTTCCTCTAGACCTCAGTTGGGTCTTCTAAATTGGAACACAATTATGTCATGACTTATATTTGCATTTTATAGTTAGGTTTGTCTTTAGAGTTAATTGGACTTTGGGAGTTTCAAACAGCCTTTTCTTGACCTTACTAAATTATTTTCCCAAAAGATATTCGTAACACACAAATCAGCACGTTCCTTTCATAACTGTTGACTATGAAATCACTCCATCTTGGAACATATCTTGTAGATTGGGCTTATGATAAGCAATAGTGAAGGTCTTGTTGTTTGGATCAGTGGTGCCCTTCAACAAGAGCAGCTTGGAAGTTTTAGAGCTTCCCAGAGGGGAAAAAAACACAAAGTCTGAAATAGTGAAGTAATATTGTTTTTATTTTAAAAAATTACCATTATTTTATACCATTCCTATGACTTTAAATAAATGAACCCTTCAAGCTCAAGAATCGTTCCATAAACAAAAAGTTTCTATGCCAAGTGATTCAGGATTCCAGCAGGATTTCACATCAGCACAGCCAATTCTGTTAGGATGACTCACCACTGATTCATCTGTTTGTAGTCATAAAAAGAGATTTTTAAGGACTTAGAAGACATTATGAGGAAGCTATCAAAGGAGTCTCAATGAACTTTTTAGGTGCATCCATCTGTCAATGTGATTCTTACATCAACTTCAGCTCCAACGCTAACCAGGTAAGAAACGGGATGTGTTTTTTGTTTTTACTTTAGGTAAAGATCAGCTTTACATCCCTACTATATAATAAATTACAGATTTCTTTAGAGTAATATCTGTTTACAACTGTTTTAAGAAGAGCTTACAATTGTTTCCGTGTTTTAAAACACACTCGTCCATCCGTTATTCTTCAGTTTCTTCATATTATGAACGTTGGTAGATTTAGGCCTTGGGTATGATGAGTGAAGTAGCTGGTACCAATTTCTACACCCAAACCACCGCTCACCAAAGCTCTCCACATCCTACTGGTATATCATTGCTCAAATCCATCCACCCTCTCCTTGGATGATCCAACATAATGCCATATAATTTGTGATCTAATCAGCAACAGTATAGACAAAGACCTCTGAACTTCATGGCGCCAATAGTACTTCTTCCTAAATTTGCTTTGCAATATGGCTACTCCCTGTACCCCTTATTGTGATACCTGAGGACGATGGGAAGAGACATATGAAACTGTAACAGCGTTATTGGAATGATGCATCACTGTCATACATTTTAAGCATATGTATAATTACTCCACTGCCATAGACACGATCTTCCTTTAAATCTTTTGGCCGAGAGCTCCTTAAAAATCAACCTAATCATGAGAACGATTTATTATGGAAGCCGCTTCCTAACGTCTACCTAGCAAAAGAATGAAAAAAATGGTCTTTTGGCAGCTGCTCAGGGCCTGTAGCTGAATTTTCACATATAGTTCGGAAAAACAGAGAGATTTCAGAGCTAGACAAATCCGTCTGGTATAAGATGGATCTGCCTGTGGATGTGTTCAGTCATGTAACATAAAATCTATTTAAACCACTGATACAAATTCACCGCTAAGCAAATGGAGTTTTCTGTTTATCATTCCTCCTCAGCATCTCCGTGGAAATACGGTCAGATGACTGGATGTCCCCGTTTTTGGGGTTTTGTCACTACATTTTTTTTCCCCTCCGTTTCCGAGGAAATGTCCCCTCTATCCCTCAGGAAGCAGAAAGGTCAATTACATTTCAAAATTAATATGATCCTTTGCTTAAAGCCATTCTGGCTCTTTTCCTAAATCCTATTTTTTCTGTAAATTAAATAAACCTATACAACGCTGTGTAGAGATTAAAATATCCACCTTGTGTCTATACCATAAGAGCGGCCATCTTAGCTTCCTGGTCTCGGTATCTCCATGGTTATTAATATATATCTCTCCTATTGTTAAGTTGCTGAATGTTGGTGATTGGTCCAAGCAGCTTTTATAAAGGTGGGGAGAGGAGAGTTTTTTTTGCCTTTTACTTTTTCTTCTTCTCAAAACAAAATGATGACAAAGTCGAAGCAGGAACTATATGTCGTTTTAATGATTTGATTTAGTTATACTGAAGGCCGAGACGGTGAAACCTGTTAAATGCTAGTATAAAAATCACATCAGAGAATTTATTATATTGAATACCACATTTAAATAATATGGCAGGGAAATTGAAAGTAAGAAGTATGACATATCTAAATTATGCACATATCATATGCATTACAAATGTCTCTGAATTTAATTGAAATATATTCCCAGTTTAAACCACGGGATCTCTCCACGAACTATAGGTCCGCAACCATCGCGATTAGAGGAAAAGGGTTAACTGATGTTTAGTTGGCTGAAATGTCTCCTCTCCTTCAGGGTTTCTGGGGCAATGAGAGTTTGTGGAGCCCCTTTTTTAGGAAGAGATGAGTAGGGGGTCCTACTGTACCCCAGGCCTGAGAAAACTGAGCTTTGGTATATGATGTCGTATCTTCTTCACTCAACGATGCAAAGAGCACAAGTGTGAGCAAGGCGTGCAGTATCGGCACTCAGGGTCGTCGTAAGTGCCGGGCCTACTGTGTGAGCCCACTTGCCCGAACCTAATGATCAGTCTCTCCGCTTCTGTCTTACTTAAATAAAACGAAGCAAGAAATCAATGAAAATACCGTTCAGAATCTGAGGCATAAATAGTGGTTTGTGTATTTATTGGTCATTATTATTTAAGCAACAACCCCCCTGCGAATCACTATATATATATATATATATATATATATATATATTAACTTATTAAGCTAGTATCTAGTGAGTCCAGCCCTGTGAGCTTGACACTGAGGTTTGGTCCAACCTCAACAAATGCACAGAGAATAATGTAGAGCGAGCATTCACCATTCACATAAAAATATCAGTGAATATAATACATATCCAATTTTCAGGTGCCCTAAAATGCATTATTAGCAACATTTCGGAGTTTGTAGGAATAACCTATTATTACCTGACAATGCGACAAAGAGTTTGAAATGTTTTTGAACCAAGATCTAAGTATTGTATCAAACTAAATGCTGTTCAGGTTTTTCATACTGTGACAAGAAACATTATTAAATATTAAGTGCCCTAAATGGTTCTTTCACTAAATGACATTTTAAAAATGCACGTTTGTTTATTGTTTGTGACATTTTTATTATGTTAAGAGCAAGATTTCTTGTCAAAACAAGCAATTGGACCAGTAATGTTTCTAAACGTATGGTTTTCCCTGTCCATATCGACTAGCATATGGATAAAGGTAGCTTGAGGTATAGACAATGACCCCGATTGGAGCCCCAAAGAGCCCCTTTGAGGCTTCAGTTCTCTGGGTTCCTATAGGCATAGCTGTCATACGAGTCCATCACGGTCAACCTTTCCATGTATCCTCATCCGTTGATCTAGAACAGGGGTAGGCAATCTTCAGCTCTCCTGATGTTGTGGACTACATCTCCCATGATGCTCTTACAGTCATAATGCTGGCGAAGCATCAAGGGAAATGTAGTTCACAACATCTGGAGAGCCACAGATTGCCTACCCCTGATCTAGAAGATGGCAAAAAACCCTAAATTTTAGGACTTTTTTCCTATTTTGGCCCAAAATGGTAAAAAAAAAATCCATTCTTGGTTCTAAAGACAATTGATTTTTCTCTGGATTATCGTTACCCATACCAAAGTTACATTATTATAACCCCGTGTTTGCCTTTATTGAATCCACTTTCTCTTATTTCAACAGAGGCTGGAGAGATCGTGAGACGTAGCAGGAGAGTAAGTAATATCTCTACCTCTGATGTATAGATTTCTCTTCTACTAGTTTTATGCATCATTAATTGAAAATGCTGACTGTGCAAATGAGCAGGATAATTATGAGGAAAGATACGTGCCGTAAGAAGCACATTTCTCATTTGGGAGCCATAGTCCGTCTCTCGCTTCCTCTATAGTTATAGCGCGGCTTACTTTCGATTGCTATGCTGTGATTCCCAAACTATCTCTGGAATGGAACATCTGCCACAATAATCAACACAGGTCAGCGGAGGGTTTCCTTGCAAAACACACAAATGTTCTTGTTTATGACTACTTTGGTCAAATTGTCATTATGGTCTTCATCCAGGCTGGGCAGGATTTTCAGGAGAGGCAGCCAAGAGCACTCATAGGACTGTTAAAGACTTAGCTAGAGCAAAAAAACCAACATCTATCCCTGACCAGATCAATCAGCTGGTCAGATCCAAAACGCTGATTGTGTTAAAGCAGAAAGATGGGACCTGGCAGAAGTTTAAGTGACAGGTTGTGAGCAGAGCCGAAGGAGAGAGAGTGAAAAGTCAATACACGGGACAGCCATGGAGGGATCTTTTAGATCGGAAAAAAAATAAAAAAATCTTGAAATGTAAAAAAATATAATTAAATTGAGTCTACTGAATAGCTTGCATTTTGTGTAGTTTCTGGTAAGCATTATAATATACAGCTACATTTCTAGGCACAAGTTTAACAGACCATTGATGCAGGACACAGGGTGGTGGAAGAAGGGCATAAGTTCCACCAACACACCAGTGAAGAGTTAACTAAGACTAAAACTTCATTTTCTGTCGCTAATAACTGAAAAAAATGCATATGCCGATTGGAGTGTTAAGATGCAAGCAAAATTTATGCCAATTTGCATTAAAAATTTAAAGCAAAACTACCGGTATTTAGGGGATCAGACAGTCCATTTATTGACGTTATGAAGTTCATAAAATTGTAACTGCATCATTTTATGTTACAACTACTTGGTGATATATTTGTAACCAACGCTTTTACTGTTGAAATTGTACATACGGCAGTAAGGATGAAGAGTTTTGGCAGGGTCTAGGGCTCATGGATAAAAGTCGATAAATTGATTGACAGGTATTGTTAAGAGATGAGTTTTAATGCGGAGGGACTTATAAATATACATTTACTTTAATTTGATATTGCTATTGATTTAAGACATGTGTATTCTTAGACAGCATCATCTCACTGAATGGACAACATTGTATCTCATTTGTACGTGAAGCCCATGATTTGTCTCGCAGACATCACTGCCAGAATGTTACCAAACGGACTTACGTCCGTAGGCTTATCTTCAACATGGAACGTGAATTAGATCCCCCGTCGTATGCCGCTCTCTTGTTTAGGGCCCTGAAAAGCTTTACATTTCAAATTGAATATGACACTCAGGCGATGGATAGAGTGAAGGACATTCTGGATACTACAGTTGTGTAATCCAACGAAAACAAGCGCATGGTCATTACTTTACTGTTTGATCTCAAAGCAGAGAAGAAAACCGCTGCATGGAGGTCTGGAACTATGTTGGAATCTAAGCTCCCCAAAAAGCAAAACATTAACTGTGCGTCTCTTGTGTAATGTTGTCTTCTTCTGTTCAGATCAAACCTTTGAGATCTGTAATATCAATTTGTGGCTAGACGTGCTTCTCACACGACTGGCCCAGCAGTCTATCTACTGTCCATCTGAACAACATGGCGTCCTGTCCCTCTTTGTATTCAAATTGCGCTCTTTAAATCACACATTCGTCGAATACCTTGAAGGACAGCCCTGTGATGTTGAATTACTGAATCTACAGAAGAAACACATAATGACTGTCCAATGCTACAGTAAATTGGTGGAAGAACCCATTTATGTTTATGTGTCTATACTCTTTAACCTAATCATAACATTCTATTCCCAATAATACATTGAGTGTGCTGTCCCAGGTTCTATGTATGTACACGGTGTTGATTTCTGATCATTATCTGTTTTTAGAGGTGAAAGCTTGGGGTAATTTCTACCAAACACAAACTTTTTATAATGCCGGTATCAATGCGTTTCCTCACTTCTCGCTACTTATACACCCGAGCTAGTTGCTCCCTCTCTACCTGCGCAATACGTGAACGTGAATGCCAATGAACCTATGATAACTGAAATGATATATACGATTAGTGTGAGAGCAATTGTCTTTTATATCTTGGCCTTTTCTGCTACCAATCAGAGAACCTTTAAATATCATGGCAGAAAAAAAATAGATTCAAGATTACTTTGTCACACGTTGTACACTTAACGGTGTGGAAAATGTCATAATGAGGCTGAAACAATATTTATTTAAATGTAATTTCATGTAAACCCTATCTATGTAATAATATGTTGTATTAATAATAATTGTAATTTGTTTCAGTCAAAATGCAGCAATTTACTTGTAAAGTAGCATGTTTCACACCGCATATTCTGACCATTAAGGCTTTTTACAAGTCTGTAGAATAAATAATTCATTTTTCATCTTCTAAATTCCAGGATCATTCAGCACATTCTGGTAACCCTTTGCTAAACTCTTCTGTCTCTTAAAATAAAGGCATTCTTTTGGTCTTAAAGGGGAAAACAGATAGAGAATATGGAAAATCTATATGAGGTTATAATTTAGAAGTGATGTATATGATAAGGAACCAGTTATGGGTGGCAAAAATGTGGGATAAAATGATATTGCAGGCTTCTTAGTCTCTTTATCTCCAGCCAGTATTTTATTGGGGAGTGAAAAGCGGTTACATACCAAAAGTATTAAAAAAATGAATCGAGAACAGACGACCACTTAATAGATTGCCTTATGATGCGTCATCCTACTAGGGATTGTCTCAAGTTTTGACTCACTTGTGCCATTTACAGTGGAAAAATGTCCAATGGCATTTCAGTCTTATCCAACCACAAGTCCAAAACCGGAATACAAGACACATTTCTACTGTGTTGGGGATAGAACAGCCTCCGACGTATGTTTCAGCCTTCATGGGGTTCTTCAGTAGGGTCCAGTTGGTATCCCTCTAGGCACACATGAGTAAGAAGGTCTGGACCCACCTTTACACTTGAGGTGAACCTCAAGAGATCCCTCAAAGGGTGAAATTGCATACAAAACAGATTTAAGGACAACGTAACCAAAAACGGACAGCCACTTAGAGAGGTCTGATACTGTCAGTCTGATACTGTCCACAAGGGCAGCCGAGGAACGAAATGCGAGGCAAATGTCCTCTGCGCACATATAAAATATGTGTGATCCCCGTATAAATGTAATTGATGTGAGGCTGAGAGGTGTGGGTGGTGTGGGAGTGGAATTTTAATGCATGTATGTGTGGGTGCTGTGTCTTCGCGGTTTATAAAGCCCCTAGATTTGTGTATTTGTTTGTGGTGGAAGGTTCATGGCGGGCTTGAAGATGATTGTGTGATTCCTAAGAGGTGTGTGAAACCTGAACGTATCAGTTTTGTTCTTGTGAGATCTATCGTCTTGGTATTTTTATATAATAGCTTGCTTTGCTTGTGCTTTGTGGTTCTGATGAATTCCTTCCTAGAAACACTTAACCATTTTATAGCCTTATGGCCTCCTTGGCATGCTTAGCTACGCAGTGCCACGGTTACTAGTGCAGTGGGTGTAAGACACATTAGGGCGCAGTGAGTGTGAGTGTGTGTGAGTGAGTGAAAGATAAATAAGAAAAAAGAAAGAAAAAGGGGAGAAGAAGACGAAAATGAGTTTATTTACTAAAGCACTGGGATGCTGAACATATTTGTAGATTTCATTGTTCAGTTTTAACTATTGATCAAAGTCATATCTATAGGTTTAATACGTTTATATATCAATAATAAAATTCGATGTGCCATTTACAACACAGCATTGGCAGATATACTAACAGGGTTAATCTGATTGATTAAGCTGTGCCTGGAATCAGGTGTTTTCTACAGTTAAAAAATGCAGATATCGTGGTTATTCTTATTGGGTCATCTGTGCACCTGAGAGCACTTTGAACTTGCCCAGGGGCACCAGCTATAGTATCCTACTTGGCTCACAGTTGCGGTTCTTTTATCTTTGAATAAGAGAGATTGTGTGTTTTTAGGTCCTTCCGCTAATTTGTTCTACAACTCATTGGACTCTTTTGTAACAATAATTACAATAATTATAATAAGTATAAACCATACAGGACTTATTCCGTCCTTCTTTCATGACCCCTTTGACAGATTAGGCTAGGGTACTCTTGGCCAGAGTTCTTTAATCCCCAGTTACTCTCACAGATATGGGCATCTAACCCAGTGGGTTAGTTTGGTGGTAAATTCTTTTAGGATTTTTGCATGATTCTGCTAGCCTGGATAGAACCTGGTCCCTTCTGACTACCAATGACTACTTTATCAGGTTCCTGGGCTAACCATGCTGAAATTAACGTAATATAGGGGGGGAAAAGAAACAACAGGGGTCCGTATTAAACTCAGCATCTATATAAACTCCACAATGCCAATGTCACTCAGCGCTGTCATTTACTGGAAATAGATAAAGGTGAGAGCACAAGTTTGATCATTGATCAGTTTTGAATGGGATATTATTCTAAAAGGTCTGGTAGTTCTTGTAAACTATCCTCTCATGTTAAACATGTGTCTTTATTTAGAGAAGCCTTTAAGTCTTATGGTATTAGGGGTAAGTCAGTGCCTAGGGACACCTCTACTTAGCAGCTGCAAATGAAGCTGTCTTTCCTCCTGTGTTCAGAAGGGGGCAGCAGTGTGCTGTTGGTAATACTGAGTTATGTCACTCTTGGGGATCAATCCTAATTGTTAATTCAGCTTTCTTCTCTGTTTAACAATGCATCTCACTCTCAGAAGCCCCCCCCCCCCCGTCCCAGCGCATGGCCCGTTAACCCTTCGCTGATGGATGATGTTCACAAAGCAATTAACATTCAGAGGAAATAAAATATACGTAGCTGTTTGTGACAGAGAAATATTCACTTGGGATTCTAGGAGATAGTAATAATGAATTGTTTTTTGGTGCAAGACAGATATGAGAGCTCCAATTTCTCATCTTCTGAATGAGAAAAGAGAATGGGGAGCTGCGTTAGTTATTTGGCCTCCCTTGTTGAGGGTCTCTCCAGGGATACAATATCCATAATAACCTTAGATAAAAAATATGCCACAGATTGAATGTCTGGTACCGCACTCAATATTTGGGTGTACCATATGTTAACTCTTCAGTTGCCAAAATGATCTGCGTTGCATTGCAAATATGAAGAGATTGTTGCATATATATATATATATATATATATATATATATATTTACATTTAATCTTTATAAATTGATTTATTTAGATTTATACATATATATATATATTTAACTTTCACACGCCTACATAATAGAAGATGGTCTATGGACCTGTAAGTGGTCATTCTTGTATGTTCTAGGTTTCATAATTTGTAGCGTAGTTATTCTACGTGTTTAGCTTCCTTAATGCATATTAGATTTATTTTTAACTCTGTTTCCATGCCTGGTGTCTCATACGTGGGTATTTCTAAACTGAATGGCCAACATATTGGGTAGACCTGCTCAAGTAGTCAAAGAGCACATCATTTGGCTGCAACTCAAGATATAAAAGATGCAGATGTAGTTGTGAACTTTAGGAATGAGGAACACACATGGTGCAAGTGACTATAGCTGTGGTACAAGCATGAGTGCCCGATATCTTAGAAACCGCTGGCCTGCTGGGATTTTAACACACAATGGTCTCTGGGGTTTGCAGACAATGTTGAATAAACAAAAAAAATTGAGCAGCAGTTCTTTGGGTAAAACACCTTGTTAACAAGAGGTAAGAGAAGAATATCTAGACATGTTAGGATCGGTAATTTGGGTTTTTCTAGCTGGAACAACACTAGTGTGCAGAAGACCGTCTCTGAAGAAACAAAGGGTCTAACCTTGATGCAGGTGGATTACCGCAGCGGAAGACCACATATAACTCCACTCTCAACAACTAAGAACTATATTGTTTTTTTTTAAACTTTTACTTTACTGAGATGGAGATAGATAAATGGAACAGCCTCCCATCAGAGGTTGTAGAGGCTAAACAGCGAGGGAATGTATCTATGCATGGTATAGACATGAGCTCTATCTCAGACAGGATCAATGATTTATTTAGATCAGGGTCTTACATCAGGAAAATGGGAAGACTTGATGGGCCTAATTATTCTCATCTACCGTCCAATTCTGTTTTTATGTGCTTGTGTTCTTTTAGATAAGAACTATTCAGCCCATCTAGCCTGCCCCTTTTTTATGTGAAGCCTCAAACCTTTACGAGGTCGTTGGTCTTGTCTTATAATCAGCTGATGAAATGAGACCTCCTGCCCTATTTCCGTGAATATGCAGTCCGTTAGAAAATATGATATCAATCTCCTTTAACTCCTCCCCGAGCGTTATCTGCCAAAAGTAAGGAGCATACCTCTGTATGCCTATTGCACACAAGCACCAGAACGTCTGGTTAATAGCAGCTGAGCTTCTGTACATGTGGCAAATGTGGTAACCAGAGTTAGGTGTCCTCTTTAACTGTACTTTTTGTAGGTAGGGGGATAAACAACATTAAAACCTAATATTCTGTCAAGAACCAGAAACCCAGAAGACTTGGTAGGACAGTTCAACCTTTACAAATACAATAGTTGCTAGTGCTACCTTGGAATAAGGACTATAAACTTAGGACTTGTACCCTTTGAGCCTAGATTTAAGGATTTTTTAAAGATTTTCTTTTGATCTGAGAATTCCTTTTTCTTTTCATCTTATGTTCTCCTCTCTTTTTCTCTACCATTCCCTTCTTGGTTCTTTGCTTCTCAGCGTTTGGCCATTAAAATGAGGTCCTGTCTTTCTGCGTGTAGGTCCTCTTCCCAGCTGTCAAGCTTCTATACTGCTATTGATTATTCTTCCAGCAGAAGATAACAGTTGGAACCACCACCCCCCTATTTGTCAGAACAAAAAACAGGAGAACTTGTAACAAACTAATTAACTTTCTCTTTATTTACTAAGCTCTGAGCTAATTACTCCACTGAAGGAGAACCTCGCAGTCTGCCATCAGCCACTCCTGGTCTGTATCATTTGCATGTAATTTGTCAAGCAATCGGTTTCACCAAGAATCTAATGACAAGAATCGCTTTGGTGCTCCTGAGCTTAACAAACAAGCTGACAGCTTTATCCAAAACAACGGATCTTTCTTCCTTTTTTTTTTAAGTTGAGCTGGTAAAACAAATCCAATGTAAATGAAGAGGTGGAAATAAGCGGTATAAGCCTACCTAAGCCAAATAGACTCTCTTTCTAGCCTAGATAGACTTATGCCACTAAACCTCTAAACACATCACTGGACATGGGCTCTATGGGCCAGTGCCGCAATTCTCTTGAGGTAGGAGCTGGAGACAAACGACTGTGACAGTTTATTATCTATTTATGGTATATATTGTGTGACAAACCTCTGTTTTTTCTTATATCTAACCCATTTAGCAGTAAAATATGTTGTATTTATCTCATATCTCATCTATGTCGAGTATTTTATTCACAAAATATGTCTTTACACAACTGAATTTGTTTTCATTAGTTTGGAGTTTTCTATATCATTTTCTTCTGATTTTATTTTATTTTTTCTCATTTTTTTTTATTTTATTATTTCTGCAATAATATGCATTGGTTTCACAAAGTGCAAAATGTTCTTTTTAGGGTTACAAGAAATGCCAAATTCTTTAAAAAATAAATGAAAAAGGCTTGTTCACCTGCCATCGACAGATGCCATCATGAAAAGGGTATATTCCTAAAACCGTTGGTTAAAGCGAGTGAAACATTTCAAACAACGAACTCATCGTACGTTATGATGAAGGGTCAGCTCCGGTGGGTTTCCCCTGTAAAAGAAGGTCTTTGCCCTGTATTATATATATAGTGTGCCTTCTTACAAAGGGAGGGTATGTTGGCATTTAGTTTGTGTTTTTTATGATTTGGCATTTATGTAGCCGCAGATCATCTCACGCTGTGCAAGGTCAATGTGTAATATGCAGTTTCTGGTGGCCACTGAGTCATCTGTACTTTACAGCAGCTGAAATGCACCTCCTTGCTCCAATGACTATAAGAAACAGATGCTTATTTCACACCCAGAGCACCATACAGCATTCGCATGAAACATCTGCTTTTTGTGCTGGCTTTTATCATCCTGGTTTGATATTCACAGCTGCCAACAGCCTTATTGTGTTGATGCTCCTTAAATGAAGAGCTTCATCTTTTTCAAAACAGCATTATTTAATAATTGGTTTAATGGACAAAAAAAACATAAAATGGTAAATATGGTTTTATTTGCAACTGCTAACTGTAAATTGGGACTCATCCTATAAAGTTTTCTGGGTTTTCCATCATAGCCTTGGGTTTTCGTGTTCCCTCAATGGTTAATAGGGATACTTCAAACAGACAATCAGGTGAGGGCTGGCATGGGGGGCAGGGAGGGAATCGCTCCATGTAGTGCTTGAATGTGAAATGTTTAAACCACTATTTCTTTTTTATATGCTTTACTTTTGCACTTCTTAAGACATCATGCTGGGAAAGGCTTTTGTTTAGGCACAAGACTCCAAATATATGGAACTACAATGGAGTGCAGTATAGGAAGTCAACCCATCAGATGACCACACTCAAAACTCTTCTAGCAAAGATAATAGAATCCAGAATTGAAAACGTTTTTATTTCATTATTCTTGTTATTTTCTGTTAAAGGTATGCAAATATATAAGTCTTCGTTTTTGACCCAATTCAAATTGATATCCTATGATCCCCCAGTGAACATTCTACGGGAATTCTACTGTTACCCACGTAAGAAGTTGTAACACATTTCCAAGATTCTACCTACATTGTAAAATCGTTATCCCAAGTTTGGGTGAGGCATGAAAATGGCATTTCACACTCCTCTACCTTTTGGTCAAGGTCATCAAGTGTAGTGCCTGTGAGATCAGGGAGGTCATGAGACAGGGATATGCTTGGAGCACCTAGGAAAGGTAAACCAGGGAGTGTAACCTGTGTTTTGTGGGTGACATTTTGTTGGTCTGGTCAAAGCATCAAGCGCTAATCCTGGACCCTTCATGCTCTTTTTTTCAACATCACAACCTAGCCTATGGCTGGTGGGCGGAGGGTTAGATCTTTCACCAGTCATGGCCTAAGTCCTGGTAACAGCTTTGTTCACATGCATATTTTTTGTTGTTTTGTTGGACATGTTATATGTTGATTTGGAATGCAGAGGAAATGCAGCAGTAGACCCAGGTCCCAAAAGACATGTTTTTATGGTGGGGGTGGTTGGCTGTGCTTTTTTGGCCACCGCTTGTTTTTCAAAGAATTATTATTATTATTATTATAATGAAGACCTGATCCACAGGAAGGACACAAAGGCTGCATATCACCATGTTGGGAGTGAAGTTGCAGAAACGACAGATTACGGTTCTGGTTTGCAATGTGGCCATATCACTTTGGATCACTGTAACGTTCATCGTTAGATGAGGGCACCAAGATACCTTGGGCTTCTCGAAACAAATATGTAAATAATAACGATAATTAATATAATAATAATAAATATTAAATACTATATGCTCGTTTAAATAAAAGAAAAAACATTGATCGTACATGGTTGTAAAAACGAAATGTTTATATATTCTGGTAATGTATATACTGCCGCCTAATGCAGTCATATTTATAGCATATACTGAGGGTGTTGTGTTTACTAGATGGAAGAGTAGAAGAGATATAACGTGAAGAGCAGCCTGATTCTGCTTATCACACCTCCATACCAACAAGCATGCTCATCACATATGTTCATCAATACCAATCCAATTAAATTTTCCCATTGCACTTTACTCTATTTAGTCTCCAACATTATCCATCTGCTGATGAGTGTAATGTGGACAGCATTGATGTGCTAATCTCCAGATTACTTTCACTATTTTGTATCTAAATTTAGGTAATTGTGTGATTTCTCAAATTCTCATCTTTATAGACCCAGTGATTTTTTAGCACATTAGTACGCACTTGATCTGAAAAACGTATTTATACTTCAATATGTGTATATGGGTGATTTATTTGTAAATTGAGATCAATGTTATTCCTAATAAAGCCTAATAAAAAATGTCAACTTTAAAAAAAAAAAAGCCATCGTCTCTTGGGCCAATACGGCTACAAACAGCTACTCTTCTGGCGTTCCATATTACACATATTTTCTTTTCTTTATGAATTTAGCCTTAATGGGTTTACAGAAAAAACATGTACATCTCCATCAGTCACCTTCCATCATATAAAGGCATGAGGTAACATTGTACATCAAAAAGGTAACTGTTTGAATGTTAACTGTTTTGTTTGAATGGTGTCATTCCTATGTCAACCACTTCCCCTTCTGCCAACAACTTCCGCATCTTCTTGTTTTTCATTCTTCTACCTTCTGTATTTCATCTTCTCTCCTTTATCTTCTATCTTCTTCCGCATCTTCACAGGCATAACCTCAAATGTCTAGTAGTAATGAATATTAACATAGGAAAACTGATAAAGCTGTATTGGTCAAGGGAATACCTTCTAATGGGCCAATATTAAAGCTGGTGCAGCATACCCTTTTCGGACTTTTTCTTCAGAATCAGACCCCTGTGCTCCACAAGGCTCATGTTATTCTACATCTATTCCACTTGGCCCAATTTAATGTATGGCTTTCAACTAAAGCCTCCATATTAGCACATTTGTGTGCTCCTCATACTACCAGTATTCTTTATGTAGTCTGTGTTGTTTAACAGCTATATCAATTGGCTTCTATGCCACAAATAGCACCAAATTTGTGATGAAACATAGGGTGCATCACGCTCATCTTTCATATTTTTTAATCCTCTCAGTCATGGTACTTCAACAAATCAACCATATCCAGTGGGAAATTCACATAGCAGATGTACTTACTGAATTGGTTATATAGACTCAGGTCTTGAGGCTTTATGAATTCTGGTCATTCATTGAAATTCACCCCAAAGAAGAAACATCATGTGTTTCCATCCCAGCCAGTAGGCTTTTGGGTTGGTGCTTAAGAATTATTTGCTCTAAAGGAGGCACACATGACCAGTGGGCTAGAATACTCTTGGATAATCCTATCCTCGCCCTTTCACCACCAATTTATGTAACATAACTTTGAGCAAATTGCTTACCCCTGCCCAAAAGCAGAAATTTCTCCGCACTCATCTTCAGCCACCCCTACCCAGTCTCTCTGCTCATCCGATGTTCTTCATCTGTCCCCTGCTCTGATTTCTACTTCTTATACATGCTTACAAGATTGTTCCCATCCCCTCGTATGTCATAACCCAATCACCCCTTCCCTTTATTATACACTACTTGTTTTGTCTTGCTTACCCATGTATGATGGTGCTATATAAATATATATATATATATACTAATAAACAAAAATCAAATTCCACTGATGGGTTTATTTCTCCTACTATGTTTTTATTGGGAATATTGGACATAAGTAGCTGGGTAATGCTAAGAAGTGAGATCAATGGACACGCATGTCATTATTCTGAAGTAGAGCCTCTTCGTAGGTGAATGTGAGTAAATGTACGATCAATGTGTTGCACTTTAAAACCTTGGGTTGTTAACTGGTTTCATTTAAATTGATCTGTCTATTTCAGTAGTTTGCTGTGAAACAGGTGTGATGGGGCAGTGGTTCATAGCAAGGGGGTATGGGTCCAAAATTACACAGGCATGCACTTTATGAGTCAACAGAACTCCACCTTTACTTTGCTCATAGTGATCTATTTAAAACAGGTGAAAGTGAAAGAATATGATAATTGTAACTCCCTAAATTAATGAACTTTTTAACAATTATGCATTGTTTTAAGATATCTTTTTTGCTACCTTTATATATGTATACTGAATCCACCATTGCCTTTGGTGGCATTCAGCTTCTCCAACTTGCGTTCACCTATCTTATGGTGCTTCCACCTACTATGGTTATTGGGTTCCCTAGGGGGTGTTTAGGGATATTTGGAGATATGTGAATTTTTGTAGGTGGTTAACAAGAGGAAGAGCAAGTGTTATGACCTGATAGCCAAATGTTATGATCTGTGTTACTAAGATTATTTTTTTTTAAAAAAAAGGGGGATTTGTAAAAATATAAAGTACATTAAAGTTGAGACGAGGGGAAGAGGAGATTGTTAAAAAAAAAAGAGTGGTTCAAGAAAGCTGAAATTACTGTCAAGAAACACTGGCCAGGTATAATATTATTATAAATCACACAGCAGCTTCCGATCAAATCAATCTTAACATCTTGGCTCCTGGAATTATGATAAGCATTATACTCCCTGGACTCTATATACATTTAAAAAGTAGACATGATTTGATGGAGCTCATATTTATAGCTGCCTTTCTTTGTCAGTTTTTTCAGAGTGTCTCTCCAGAATAAATGCTCTGCTGTTCTATGTTATCAGGATTCATTAATCATGCAGCAATTTCTACGTTCATTAGCGATATCGCAAATAGTGTACGTGTAGCCCATTATGCAGATGACACAAAGATCAGTTCAGTTGTTCATTTACGGACACAAGTGAAATGGTTATTGATTTACAAGAATTAGAAAAATTCGCGAGAATTAATTGTATGAACGAAAATAATGAAGTGAGTCTAAAAATGGCCATACTAGATGGGCCAAATGGTTCTTATTTGCAGTCAAATTCGAGGTTTCTAAGGTTTTTAAATAATAGAATAAATAGTGGTATGTGACTAGGTCATGTGTAAAACTGTATGACATCACAGGGATCATATAGCCCCATGTTTTTTTTAGAAAACCTTTTTTTTCATTCTAAAAACATAATTCTCTTGGTTTCAGGCAAAATATAGATATTAAATTACAAAATGCAAGTTTAAAGAGGACGGCATGCTAATATTTTCAAATACCATTCATAATGCAAGTCCTTAAATACTATAGGGACCCATTTTTCATAAAATGGCTAATCCTAATTACCCAGATTTTTTTGAAAATACTTTATTTTCTAAAAAAAAAGGTACCAAGTTCCCCATAGGTGGACCAACTCTAAGAATTGTGCAGGGTTAGGTTACCTGTTTGCTCACGAATGTCTATGTACTGTAAGGTTTGATACTAGCCAAGGAGGTCATATTAATTTCTATTAATTTGAACATCAAGCAGATGTAGGCAGAGTAACTGGACTCCCCAAGTCTGTTGGGCGACTTGACACAAAAAGAGGTATTTTTACCACCACCAAAACACTGTTTTCCTACTAGAAGTAAATTAATATATTCTAAAGAGGATTCGCTCATTTGTGGTTGTACTAATGCATTTAGGGTATAAAGCATGCCCAGACTATTAAAATACACATTCTGCATACGTGTCCGACACATGTGAGGAAGGATTTTATTATAGGAGAGAGACACACTATCATGTCAGTAGGGAATCATGGAGCACCTGTATATGTGTGAGCATAAAAGACACAGGTGTAAGTGTGCATGTGTGTGCGCAGAGCAAGGAATTTGCATACTGTTACCTCTTTAACAAAACATAAAAATATCATGGTATAATTTAAACTTTCTTTTCCTACCAAGAGCAGAACCTCTATTTCCTGAACATATATTGAATTTCCACATTATATGTTAGCACAAACATCCTATAAACATTTCTTTTTTTCTTTTTCTCTTTCTTTTTCTTTCTCTCTTTCCCTCTTTTTTTCTGTTTCTCTCTTTCTTTCCCTCTTTCTTTCTTTCTTTTTCTTTCTTTCTTTCTTTCTTTCTTTCCCTCTTTCTTTCTTTCTTTCTTTCTTTCATTTTCTCCCTTTCTTTCCCTTTTAACTGAAACAGTCTTGCCTAAACAAAAACTGACAATAACTGGGATAGTTACTGTTACCATTTATACATTGGGGAGCATCATTATCATTCTGTAAATAAGGGTATCTATCAGACACAGTGCCTCAGATTGTACAAGACTCAGTGCCTCTGATACTACAATCATCTAATGCCAAGAACGTGTTAATCATTTCAAGCTCAACACATGCAGTTTCCTTGACCTAGTGAAACATTTTCATCCAGTCTGCAGAAGAAGAGCAGATGCTTCATGTTGAGCACTGCGGACAGTGTCTGTCTCATTCAAACGGGTGGCAGCGGAGGGTGGACAGGAACCCCCAAACACCCAAGAACATGACATAACACGCAGGCTACGTGATGACATGAGGAGGGTGGGAGGAACTGGCTGAGAAGGCAGCTTTAAAACGCTGGATGTGCAGAGGCAGCCACTGTGCTGTCAGAGGCAGCAGAGGAACAGCAGAAGGAGGCAGCTCATCTTCTACTCACTGGTAACCTCTTATTTGGCAGACCACCTCCCCAGCTGGAGGACATCCTCTCCCCCATAGGGGCAGCCATGCTGACTCTGGGGGGCGCTTGGCTCTTATACCCCTGCTGGCTGTGCTGCTGGGTTTGTCTAGTGCTGGTTTCTGGACAGGAGCTGTATGCCCCCCATTCCATCAGGATAGAAGGAGATATCACTTTGGGGGGACTCTTTCCTGTTCATTCCAAGGGGCTCCCAGGTCTGCCTTGTGGGGACATCAGAAAGGAAAATGGAATACATAGGCTTGAGGCTATGCTTTATGCATTGGACCAAATCAACAGTGACCAGGAGCTTTTGCCAAATATTACCCTGGGGGCTCGGATTTTGGACACTTGCTCCAAGGACACCTATGCGCTGGAGCAATCCCTGACATTTGTCCAGGCTCTCATCCAGAAGGATACCTCTGATGTGCGCTGCACCAACGGCGACCCTCCAGTCTTTGTGCGACCGGAGAAAGTAGTTGGAGTTATTGGTGCATCTGAAAGTTCTGTGTCCATAATGGTTGCGAATATTCTGCGACTTTTCCAGGTATGGCTCCCCTTTTCTCTGGGACTCTCACTGGGTTGTCGGTGTGATGCCCCTGATTATTTCACATGTTGCTCTTAATGTGATCAAAATCAACTTCGCATTATCTATCTTGGATAGCTATTAACCAAATCCATGTTCTCCATCACTTTTTCCTTCCTCTATATCTCTGTATCCAGTTTCTTTCATTTATTTATCTCCATCTGCCTCTTTGCTCCATCACCCCCGTTCAGATTCACATGTTCTGTTCTCTTTTTGTCAATGATCCAGTATTCAATATATACAGTATCATATATATAAATGATCCTCCTGTTTATGCTTTTTGACCAGTTTCTAAGTGCCCCAGGATCAGCTAAGGGGTAATTTAGATGTTAATGCAGGTATTCTCTGTATGACAGTGATCATGTATGTATGCATGCATGTTCATACGTACCAAATAAAGCATTCTATAAACTGATGCCAATCTAGCTCACAAGCAGAAAATGCTCTGCTTTGGGTTGAAGTCCCTTATAGTCTTTGTTTGACGAATGCTGGCAGTTATCACCCGATCTGTACAAGTGGGTGTATGTGACAAAGGGGGGGGGTGCTCAGTGGGTTTGGGGTGAGTGCGTGGGTGTGTTCTACTGTGTATGTGCACAGGAGTGAGCACTGCATGAGTGTGAGTTTGCATCACAAGTATTTAATCTGAGATAAAATCCTCATCCTTTAGTGTGTTAGATGTTTCACTGTTAAATGCTGGTTTATCATCTCACCCCACAAGTCTGGGTTGGAAGGAAAAGGTCAATTTGTTATCTATTGAATAACCTTTTTTTCCATCAATGGGGCTTCACTCATATGGCCATATCAAGGATGGCGCAATTCTCTTAGTGCTCTTGGTTAACCCGATCTTGATCAGTGTTCCAGCCATGGATATGAAAGGGTAACTTATAATGTTAATGCTCTGAGATGTAGGGAGATAAGCCCCGCAACCCATATAGAACATAAAGAAAAAGATGTTTTAATAATACATATACTTAATAAGAAAGATGAGTATTAGCTCAGGAGAAAATGGTCTAAAGTCAAAGTTGATACCTTTTATTTACCTATCCAACATAGAAAAAGATGTTAAGGAAGCTTTGGGGACCTCAGAGGTCTCTTCTTTAGATCAATCTTGAAGAAAACACCTTTGAGGTCCTGAAAGCTTTTTGTAACTTTACATGATTTTTTTTCTAAATTGGCCCAGTAAATGGTAATAATTTAGATTAACATATATTCTGGGAGGAATCTAATTTGGTAGCTTTAGTCCAATTCAGATTCACAAACTCACAAACTATATAGTAGATGCTTACAGATAGATTTGAGCTGAGGGTCTTATAATGAGTGAAACACACCCAATATCCATATAGCCGGCATCCTTTACCATCAACCCTAAAAATCTTCTAGCAATTTTACTATATATATATATATATATATATATATATATAATCTCGAATTAGGTTGCTTTCAACACTCCCACACCCCAAAGTAATTACCCATACAATCAACAGGGAGATATGCATCCGCTATGCATGCTGTGGCTATGGTGTAAGAGTTCCCATCCCAAACCAATACACAAATGTATGCCCCCAATATAAGGTAGCCAACCCCATATATACATTCATATCCTCTAGCCAACCCCATATACAAATTCATATCCTATATATATCATGTAATGATAATGTAACATATTTTCATGCATTTTGGGGTACAAAAAGTAAAATGCTTGCTGCTAACCCACTTTTTTAAGTAGCCCCCCCAAGTAATTTATTCATTAGCCAGCACTGCATCCCCCAGCCTCCCTTTAAGAATCAGCAGCCCCTCTTTATGAAGCCCCCCGAGCTCCTCACAGGGCAGAGACCGAGGAAGCCCGATCGCTGTCCTCGGTGCTGAAGTTTACCAAGATTAACGAGCTGCGGCTCTATGAGATCGGGGCGTTTACTCGGTCACGTTATCCACACATACGGTCGCAAACACAGGGATGCACACTAAGTACCGACACCAACCCGTCATTATATAAAGTGTAAGCATTACATTTTATACTGCACAGCACCCGTGCTTTACAGCTTAATTCATAAAATAGAGTTTAATCGACCAGTGATTTTACAGCCTGGTCTATAGTCCGTGGTCATAAAAGATAAGTGAATATCCATTAATAGGAGAAATGAGATTATCACCTGCAGATTTTGGTGATGTAGCTGCCACTCTGCTTTATGCTTTAAGCTAAATCGATATAAGGGCTCCATTACCGTCCAGTATATTAAGAACCACCTGTAGTATCAATCATCTGAGGTTTAAAGATTCAGGGCTTCCAGAAGATATTTAATCAAACACTTATATGTACTATATATATATATAATATATATATATATAATATATATATATATATATATATACTTTATATATAATCATCACTAAAGTGTGTTTGATTCCCCCTACCCATGCATTCCACCCACACACTACACACCATACACACACACACATACATATATATATATATAATATATATTATATATATATATATATATACATACATATATATATATAGGCATATACAGTTGTCATATTAAATACTCCATTCACTGCACATATTTCATCCATACAGGTATTTGCATATGGCCAGAAATATGTCTTCCATACACTTAATCTGCAATAATTAACGTGCAGTCTATGCAGATGCTAGTGGACTGGTAAGCATTTCTACTGTCCACATCCCTGAGATCCCAATCAATGCCCCGTATAAATCTGATTAAAGGGATTATTGGCCACACGAAAGAGCCTATGACCCCAGGTATTTGGTAATGATAGAGTTAAAAAGGGTTGTAGATGGTGGTCATTCATGTAGGTGGGTTGTTCCAATGCAATCGTCTAGTTTATCGTGTCATTGGAATACAATCCAATAACCGATTTATTCTGAAAGGAGAACACATGCTTTATTCATGTTTTATTTGAGGTTGTAATGTGATACAATGTATATAAAGCGACCGCATTCTAAGATAGAACGTTAAGGGGTGTTTGTTTTGAAACATTTGAAATAACAATCACACCTGGTGTAGTGTACACTCGCAGAGTGACCCGTATCAGTGATACAACACACAGTGACACCTCACCGAGCTGCAGTGTGTTTGTGGGTTCGCCATCAATAATTCAACACCTATAAGAGTAAGTGCACTTTGTGAATGTGCTCATCATTTCACTGTTAAGTAACCCCTGGAGGACTGCTCTGTATAATGAGACAGATCAGTAATTCCTGTAAAAAAATAAATAAATGCTTCACTAGACAGCTGGAATATGTATGAGTGCAGATTTCGGAGTAGGGTCTGTCCTGTCACTGCTAACCCTTGGAATACCAGGGTGTGTGCATAGCATTGCTCGGGGATGAAAGGGTTATTGAGATTGGTGTGTGAATTGCCTGCTGCACATTTTCAACTGGAAATCTAAGCCTGCAGGAACACTTTTCTGTTGGTGCTTTAATATTTCACTTATAACATTATAGACTTTATACTATAGGTTATACCTCTAGATTGTTCTGCTAATTGTTTTTTTTGTAATTCAAAGCTTGGGTGAGATTTAAAGAACATAAAATATGTCTTGATTTTTCAAACAGTGTATATATTTCTGTATTTCCATCATTTAAGTAGATTGCTTTAATTTCTAGTATTTATTCTAGCTCCTGAGCATGATGGGGGTTGTAATCGGCAGTGGTTGAGTTTGCTTGGCCCAGCCTTTAAAACACATGGGTTAGTTTTTGATGTCCTTTTATACAAATGTTGCTTGGTTTGGCATAATGGGGGTGTAAGTTACAGCACCATGGGATCCAGGGATGATTAACCCTTCATGGGGTGTCATGTTTTGTTGTAATGTGATGGGTGTATCTTGCATCCCTGTATCTGAGCTCGCCCTAACTAACCCATAGAATTTTGTTGATTCATCCCTTCTTCTTTTCAAACAGCAATGGAAGGATCTGATCTTTCCTTTTTTTAACTCCTATGATGGCTGTGCAGCTGAGGCTGCCTTGCTTGGCTCCAGAGTTTTGTCAATGGTCAGTCTGTATTCCAGCTCCATTCAGTCTCTCTCTCTCTCTCTCTCTCCTTTTCATTTTCCTCTTCCTTATTGTAAGGGTTCTTGCAGCCTGTAAACTCTACCCATTAATCACTTCACACTGGGATCCACACAATAAGAAATCTCCCTGAGGTCTGCAGACCAGAAAAAATAATGTTAATTTCCCCCTTTCACCAGATGTTTGTCCATTTTTTTTATGAACATATTGATATGCTTACTTTTGATAGCATGAATTATAAGCCAATGGCACTTTAATTCTGCTGACATCAATGTCATCAGAGAAATATGGCAGTAATATTGGATACATTTAACTCTATCAGCTCAAGCTATTGCATGCAATGGCTGGTATGAATTTTAAGATTTCTTAAGTAAACACAGAATATCTAATTCACTATTTGTATTTGGAGCTTTGTACTTCTTTAGTGTATCTAAAGATGCTGTAATTATATATTTAATAATATACAGGTATGTTCTATATCATATGCAATGACCATTAAAATATCTGAAATATGGAATATCATACTGGTCTTACTAAAAGTATTTATTAATGGTCAGCAGAAATCCATGTGTCGGTTATGGTCAGTGGCTGGCTTTCTGGTGAAAATCTCTGCCACATTGTCGATGAACGTAGGCATTTAATGCTTAGAAACAATCTTAAACACTCTGTTGAATACTATTAGACACCCATCAGCACTTAAGATGACAGATGGAACCCAGAAAGAACCCAGCACTGGATAAAGTCTTGTTGTTCTTGTGTTGATTAGATATCTGATGATGCGTATTCTTCAAATGGATCATGCAACCGACCTTCTACCCCTTTCCTTATAATTTGTTTTCTGGATCTTTTCACATACACACACAGAACTGTCGGATGCTGCAGATTATGGAAAAGAAGTAAAATACAACTATGAACGTTTACCATTAGCCAAATTACTCAAGTGTCCCATAACCACTAGTGTACAATAAAGCACACACACAGTACAGTATAATAGGTTTTCCCTCTGATACCAACTGTGAAAAGACTCCTAATGTTCTTAAAACAAGAAATACATCAATAAATTATACATGTTTATAAATAAACTGAAATTAAACAATAGAAAATAAAATTACTAAATAAAGAATAATAATTCATCCACAATGCTAAGTCTAGCTGAATGACTCAGGGTACAACAGCTCTGTTCAGTTAATAGGCTTATTAAATAGTCTTTTCACTTAAGACAATAAGTAGTTGATAGGACATCAAGATAATAAAACTTCATTCCTGTTTCAGTAGCCATTTTCAGTGGTGACATCGAAAGCTGACTTGTAGTGCCAACAAAGTAGGAAGTCTGCCATATCATAGACTGTGATATGTGGAAGATCCATGGTAGAGAAGTCATCATTCATCCTTCAAGTGGATAATGCTGTGGATGTATCGCAATGTAAAAACATTTCCCAAATCAACAGTTTGGGGCTTCCAGACGTTTTAAAAAGCTGCTATGGGTACTCCTGGATCCCATTGTATTCCTGTATCTAAAAGGCATCATGAGTGCTAGTTGTGTGGAGTATGGATAGGTGATCAGAACTTATTGGGATGGACCACATCTTGTTGGCTCTATTCTTGATCAGTGAATGCATTTGCCCTAATCTACTACTTTCTATCAATATCACTATAATATATATATATCAGTAGTTAATTGTATTTGGAGGAACATATAGTATCTATTTAGTAATAACAGTAATGTAATTATTAGTAATCATTAGTGAATTGTGATAGATGCATTAAAATACTTAAAACAAAGTAGAGGAGGGAAGTTTATTTCAAAGAAATGTTAGAAGAAGAGGCCATCATTTAAACCAGTGGGTCAGATGTTTAGATGTAATGTAAGGAAGCTTTACTTTATTGAGAGTGGGGTGGATAAGTGAAACAGCCTACTATCAGAGGTGGTAGAGGCCAATGCAGTGAGGGAATTTAAACATGCATGGGGTAGGCATATGGCTATGCTAGGTTTTGGATTTTTGAATTCTAGTGCAATACAGCATGCTTTCTGAAAATGTTGTTTTATTACATGTGAAGGTGGAAGATTAATGGAACAGCCTCCCAGCAGAAGTGGTAGCGGTTAACACAATAAGGGAATTTAAACATTCATGGGGTAGGCATAAATGTATCTGGAATCTACGATAAAACCCAGGACTGCTTAAGGTCTGAGTCTATACATCAGGAAAAAAAGGCATATTAGATGGAGCGAATGGGTTTTAAATTCTTAAATAAAAACTTTACTCGTAGCTGAAGACTCTAATTGTTCCACTAACTCTAAGACAGACACTTTTATGCACCTTCACCACTTTATCTGTTCCGAAAGCAGCAGGTCCCCATGCTAAAGAGAAGGGGTAAGTAGCTGCCAAAACAATTTATCATTGTTAAAACTTCCATCTGATAATTTCGCCCTCAGCAGGTGAGTTGCTAAAATGTAATTAATAGAGCAGAACCCTTATTAAAAACCTGAAGGTGAGGGGATGCATTTTAATTCCAATTTCAGAAATGTATCAGAAAGTGAATTTAATGGCCCCTAAGAACTGCTTAGCTTGTTCTGTGTGCTTTAATACCGCGGGATGTATTTGACCCTCAGCCTTTATTTTATGGTCTGGCTATAAACTCATATTTTGTAATATCCCTCCAAGGCTCGTGTTAGCTGGAATCTCAGTTTTTAACATATCAAATGTTGTTACATTTTTGGTTAAATTGTTTTTTTTTTTGACACAACATTTATAGTGATTTCAATATTTGAAATTGTAGTTGATTTTTTTTTTTGTTTCTGCGTACAATGGGGGAAGGTTTTATTCACTGCACCCAAATTCCAGGTGTATTTAAGGAAACAGGATGCTCAGATACTGTCTGTGAAACAAAGTGCAACAGAAATTGTTTCCCCCAGACAGAAAAGCAGCCATTTATGTTAGGTGCAGTTCAAATATTGTCAAGCCCTATACACGTGCCAGTGTTATCAAAAGCTCTGTAGAGTATTACGAGATATAAAATGCATGGCATAGGCATACGGCTCCTGAATCTAAAACAAGACCAATGAGTCTTCACAGCAGGTAAATGGGCAGACTTGGTTGGTCAAATGGATCTTATCTGCTGTCAAATTCTATGTTTCTGTTTACAATTTATTAAAAATGTAATAATAATTCCATAAATTGCTTCTCATTTTCTTATTGCAGGAGTGTGTATGTGTGTGTGTGTATGAATGTATGTGTCTGTGAGAGGTACATCATTCTGATTAGATTGGCTGTAAATTGGTTAATCCTGCCACACATGCATATCAATCGCTGAAACTGCCCATTAGATCCATTTTCGTATGTGTCATCAAAGACGCCACCCTGGACCATGGATGACAAATCAACAAATCCATCAAATGACTGGCCATGAAATGTAAGAGTTATAATCCAATGCTGTCTAGAAGAAAAGTACATGTCTTCACTAATGGATTCTCAAGTGCTAAATTGTAGGGAATTTTACATAATAAGCTTTCACCTATATGTTAATGCTTAATACTAACAGTCTTGTGGTCAGTAGTAACACTCGATGGAAGGAATAATACTCCACTGATGCAGTAATTGTTCTTTTTTTCCCCAGCTATGTGCGCACCTTTCAATGCCTGATCTGAGTGCTTTAAAATCGTCACTAAGAGCCTATGAGTTACAGTATAATGGTAAAATAATTCAGTTAGAATGGAAACTATTCCTTTTCCTCCTAGTGTTTTTAAAAGAATATTTAAACTTGGTGCTTGCTTGAATACAAATGAATTTTCTGATGGTTGCACGCATAGATAGCACATAATGGCATCATATATATTGTTGCCTGTTTTTCCATTCTGCATCCACGTAAATAGTTCCATAACTTTCCTTTACATTTCTGACCGAAATAATGGGTGAGATTTTAAATCCGGTCTTACAGGTGTGAAAACTGATCTCCGTGTTCCAAAAGATCTGTAATGCCGTTAATCTACTGATGTTCTACGTCACAAAATTACCAGTAAACTTTAATGAGCCAAGTACAACGTTTGTTTTATAATATTTCAAAATATTACTGTTTATGCCAAAAAATATGTCAAAAATGACTGCTTGTTCTCTAAAAATATACTTAATAGTGTCTTGACTCCACATTAGTGTTGGTTTCAAGTAAAAATCACACACCCCTGAAAGAAGATGACTCCGGAAGATGTTGGTTTCTGCCCCATGTCTTGAGGTATATAATGTTTTGGGATATCATGAATGGCTTTGGAAACTCAGCCCTGGAAACTACTTTTATCTTTTTTTATTAACATTACAAATCTTTGTAGCTAATAACTTTGGAGATTTTAATAAAGGTTACACCAGGTTTATATCCATTTCATGGACAAGCCAAGTAGCTTATCCAGACGGCCCATTTTCCCAATGAACCTTAATCAGTTCTTGGTTTCATCTTATACCGCAACATTGTATATTTGAAAATAAATTGTTGCAAATTATTTAAGGATAATAACAATATCAAAGGCATTTTATAAACATTGTTTTGTTTCATTTTTGCAAGAAGAAACCCTTGTGCCGATATCTATGACTCTATCAGCTTCCATGGAATAGTTTTTTGTATCCTAGTCTGCTGTGAGGAGGTCCTCTTCTGGGTCACTAGTCTACTGCAGAAAGTACTTTGGTAACGACAGATAAAAAACAGATCCCTGCCTGTCCTAATCAATGTTTGTTATGGGAGAATGTGTTGATACTGACTATTCCTTATTTTATATGCTGCAGAATTCCATAAGACAGAAGTGATAAAATCTGTCTTTGAGATTTACTGAGTCTTCAGCCAAAATAAAAACCTCTCCATATTTTGTTTCTCCAGAGAAAATGTGAGTGACTCAAGAAGTCTTTCCGCATCACTCGGAAATAAGAATGCCTCTGACACATCTGGGTCGGTCCTTTGGGGAGACCAACATACTGGGTTTATGTGTAATTATGATATAGCCGAGGCTGTGGAAAAAAAAAGAAAAAAGTTTACATCACAAGAGATGGAAATTGGAAAGTAATTGATTTACCAAGGGTCCATTATCAGAAACATGGAACCTTTTGGACTCTAAATGCTGTGAATTCTAACAGCTAGAAAACCAAAGTATCAGAAGCCATCTGAACATACTTAGTTCTTGACGGCTGCTCTCTGTACCACCTAAAAGATTGTAGAGCCAACCTTAAGGACTGTCATGCACCCAATGATTTGTTGTAATCATAATATGGTCTTTGGAAGACCATCCAGTTGACCTAGGATATTGGGAGCCACAGTCTTCACTCAGCAAAACCCCAAATACACAAGGCCACTGCTGCAAAACTCCAGTCCTTGAGGGTCACAAACAGGCCTGGAATTCTGTCTATTCTTATCTCAAAACAATGAGTTAAGTTGATTTTTAATTGAGATAATTGTTCTCAAGTTGGAATATCCAGAAATGGTGGCCTGTTTGGTTTGCAGCCCTTGAGGGATTTAGTTGTGCATGAGACTATGGGTTTTCACTTAAGGGTATATTAAGTGAAAAGGGGTTTTTTTTTTTGGAAATGTCTTTTCTTTATTTATTCAAGATTCAAAGAAAAATAAAAGAAAACATTCCTTTTTGAAATTCCATAATTCAAACATACAACATTCTTAAATTTGATTACAATACAATGTGTGAGTCAACTTTTGTCAAACCTAAAAGAAGAATTTGTTAGAACATGCGTCGTATATGTAATTACCAGTTAAAGGCAGAAAATTAATTACAATAAGTGTCATACATATGACTAACAATATATATATATATATATATATATTATATATATATATAGGTCACCTCTGATCAATAAATTGTTGAGTATTAGACCAAACGTGAAGCTTGGTATAAACCAAAGCACAAAACTTGCTAGTTCTATTGCAAATTATAAAATATTTAGCAAACAGATGCACTCACGATCCGTTTTGTGTCTTACTTACAAATATTCTATTATTTATTTGCATGTCAGGAATATTTGAGCGAGTGGAGATATCATGCCCATGAATGTATCCTGCACCAGGGGTTAAATTTACATTTTTAGAGGCTGATGATGAAAGCACCAAGCTGGCAGCCGCCCCCTTCTCATCTGCCCTCTCACAAGGATTCACCAGTTCCCTGCCAAATTTCCTGTTCTGTTCCCTGCCGCCGCACAGGACGCCATTAACTGCCCATGATACATGATTAAAAAAGTACAGTTACAAAGCAACTGAACATTGTGAACATGTCACAGGCGTATGACAGGTTATCTGAGGGCTACACATTCTAGAAACACTTATATAAGGAGCATGATTGCTGGAAGAAAATTTTAAAATGTCAGCCCATATGAGCTTAGCCGACTACTTCACTTAGCTGTATTATGATATTTAACTGTTTTGTTTTAGTGTCACAAATATGCAGTGCCGCCCTGGCACGGACCTCTGTTTCACTGCTCCCTTGCGATGCTGCCGGTATTATGTCCCAGCAGTCAGCATTGAAGCTGTTTGTACTGCGAGGGGGCATTGAAACTGAGAACAGACCTCATGCTCCCACCACAGAACTTCAGAAAGGTAAGAGATAGGGAGAGGTAGATAGTGAGAAGGGGAGAGATAGTAAGAAAATGGAGATAAGGTGATATAGGGGTGAGATAATGAGGAGGAAAGAGAAAAAGGAAAGACATAGAAAAAAGAGCAAGATAATGAAAATGGGGCAATAATGAGGAGGGGAGAGATAGGAAGAAAGGGGAGAGATAATGAGAAAGGTGTAAGATTGGGGAAAATGGAGAGATAAGGAGAAATGGTAGAGATAATGGAGGAGAGATAATGAGAAGTGGGGGAGATAATGAGAAACGGGAGAGATAAAGTGAAAAAGGAGGCGAGATAAAGAGGAGGAGAGCTAAAGGGAAAGGGGAGGAGAGATAAAGAGAAAGGAGGAGGAGGAGGGATAATGAGAAGAAGGATTAAAGAGAAGGTAAATAGATGGGGGAAAGATAAAGAGAAATGAGAGAGAGATAATGAGAAAGAGGAGAGAGAGTGCGTTTGTGTTCTGTAAGCCAGGATGTTTACGTGTAAGGCCAAGCATGAATGTGCGTGTGTGTATGTGTGTATGTGGGCAGATGTGTGTTTATGTGCAGAATTTATAAGGGTAGAGTGTGCTATATGTGTTTTTTTGATAGTTTGACCATAACTGTTACTAGTTAGGGTCTTAAGGGTATAGAATGAATATAGGTTGGGGGTGAGACTCAGAGAAGAGACCACTGTGGGTGCAATCTAGGCAGTCCAGTCTGTGTTTAATCTAGGTGCTGCAGCAAATCCTGTGGGTGCAAGGCAGACATATCTTTTACATTTCTCCTGTCTGGCTAAGGGTAGAGCCTAATGCTGATACACATTGCTGAATTGTAGATTTTACTGGATTCTTAATGGTGCATGTCCTTGCATTAATCATATTTAAGTCCAGTATTATAAAGTATGCAATATGTATGTATGCAATATGTAACCAATCAGATGGATTATGTGACTTGAAGTGTTGGGGGACAGATTGGGGACCTATGGTCTGATAGATCTTTTGTGTTGTTGAGACCTGACTGTATAATTATAGAAGGTTTTTTTAAAAAAGAACAGTTTGGGCCTCAAGTCTAATTAACAACATAATTATTCTGTATAATCATCCACTAATTACAGTTTGCAAGTGACGTACCACAGAACACTAAGGCTTTGTGTTTACACACTGGTACCTTATTGATGTCTAAGTAGTTTCACATTAAAAAGGGCCACAGAGTAGCTATGAGTACAAAACAACATTTCTTTTTTTAGAATTCTAATTTTTTTAGCATTTTCTAAGCTTCTAAATAAATCCACCATGTGTAACCTATTTTACTTGAATCCCTTCCTCTATGTTGTGACTATAAAAGCATTTTTTCTTAAGGGAGAGGGACGGAATCTCTAACATTCTTATCGGTGGGCACATTTTGGAATGGTAGGTGCTTTGTCCAGGGTCCCATCTGTCCTGATTTGGTTGGGATATTCCAACAGTCTGGTAGATGTTAAGCTTTATTTTGTAGTGAATTATGCTTCATTCAAGGAGTGACATCATGAGGCACCTGAACAATGTGAGCACAACGTGATATAACCCTAGTTCTACTCTCCAATGACATCACTGCCACATTCAACCTCAACAACAAAATGTCCTGACAACATGCCCTGACAGTCGAATAATTAATCGATTACTTAGTATTTCTGAAGGTAAAGGACAGACATACTTAGTTGTCTTCTACATTTTCCCCAGATGGGCAATAATTTGTTTATTGCAATCAAAACATTTTTATAAACATGGTATAGTCATCCAATAAAAGGTATTGTCGGTTATGGATTTAACCAGCATACAGTTAAAACCCAGAGATCTTGTCATTATATGTCCATCATAACATAGATGTGTGTAACGTTGTAACAATTAAATTCTAAGTCTTCCAGCAAGCACTTTGATACCTTGGTGCCTTGTCTAGAAATGCTTCAATCTGTATTTCACTAAGACTATGGCAACATGCTTCTGGTATTCTAGCTAAAACTGAGTTCCATGCTGGAATCTTGTGTTCCAGAACTACGGTTTTCCAATATATACATATTTTATATCTGTAGTCTGCTGTAAACAACTTATTTATTCTTTATTCTTTTGGCTAGATGGTCGCTCGAACTGCCCAGGTTGTATATGCTGATATATGTTGCTACAGTGAGTATTTTCTACTAAAGAGGCTCTTAGGAAGTATTTTTTGGGTATCCTGTTAGACAATTGTCCCTCTGCAACCAGATGTCGCTCTTCTAAAAATTAGTATTCTTCAGCGTCTGGTACATCCTCAAAAAGTAGAAAAAAAAAAACACTTTTCCATATCTTTATCCTAGGGCTATGGGAAATTAGTAAACTAGGTGTCATTTTTATGGCTGGTGAGTCTTTATGACTCTAAATATAATGCATATTTGCAATGTAAATATAGGAAACAAGGCCCCCAGACTGGTGCGTCGAATGCTAATGTTTCCAACTAGCCAAGCAATGCCGCTGCCATGGATCTGATGCCTCGGAAGATATTCAGAGCCTGCCCAGAGCTGCCTAAGGGGCACATATTTCATTAGATCTGCAGTAGCGACTCTGTGACTATGTGCGCTGCTCACTATAGCGTCAATATTCTGCATTTCTGGATTGCATCCCCCCCCCAGCCAATTCAACAATCCGAGCGAAAAGAGAAAGCTTTTCTCATCCCTTTGGCACGCTAGGGGTTAATATAAAAGTATCATCTCCATGACTTGTCTATTAGCTAGTTGTAGTCATTCTCCTCCTTTACGCTATCCTGTCCCTTCGACACCCTCCATAGCGGGCTTCCCCCCTCCCGCGCTGAGGAGCACAATCTCAAGATCCAGATGTTAAATGATTGCATCGCGGCACAACATCTGTCACCCTGGTATTGGGTCATAGAGTAGAGCTGTGCTCCCCTTGCACAGAAGCAGGAGGTCTCCCCCCCCCCCCTTCACCCCCCCCCCCCCCACCACCACCACGCAGGTTTCCTTTCATCTTATCTCTGGCTCCGGGGCTGATATTGTGTAATTCATTTTATGAGATGTACAAGTGAGGGCACAGTTTGGATGTGCTCATTTCAGTTTATTGCCACACTGCCCTGGATGCAGGCACATAGGGAGCAGGCAGTGCAATCTGGATCTGCCGTAGTGCCTGTTTAAACTGAGCAAAATGAACCAAGAGACAGAGTCTATGAGTCTCAGAGTCTGTGATATATTCTGTCCTCATTTTAAAATACCAGCTGATAAAAAAAAAATCTAAAAAAAAAAAAAAAAAAAAATTAATTAAAAAAGAATTACTAAGAATCAGACCTCTAAGGGATCCCTGAAAAACCACCAGCGTCAGCGATGCCCCAGATTTCAAACCGTTGCCAAACAGAAGGACCTTGTTTTGGATAAGTTGTCACAGTATCCTGAAATACTAAATTCCCATACCTCTTAGGTATACCTCTTTGGGACCCAAATCCCTCTCTCCCTGTTTGCTCCCCTTATGTCGCTGCTTTCCAGGAGCTCCGAATGTTTGTTGGTAATAAGTTTATCAAGGTGTCCTACAGCCTTAAAAGCGATATGCTTATGCATATACATTTCACTTACATAGTATAACATCTTCAAATGCTTTAGGTCGTCATATAAGGTTACTGGGTAAAGCCCTGCCTCCAGTCACGCATCTAAAATCAATGTCCCACTTTTGCCATTTAAATGTTAAAAAAGCAAGTGATTATAAAGAAATAACGGGGCATTATCAACCCAATGTGGGCTTTGTACTGCAAATGCATCATACAATTATATGACTGTAACCGATCTATTGGCGCTAGAAGTAGTAGCCAGTAGGTATCTTTCCAGCTAGAGAGCAACATAATGGCTGTTGCTGCTCTAGATGAAAGCAGGCCAATTATGTTCTGTTTGTTTCACTAAATATGGACCCCTAGAGGAGTATTTACCACATTTTATAGTTAAAAGCAGGAGCGTAACTAAAAAACACAGGGCCCCAGTGTAAAACTGCACCCACCCCTCCAACCTCACCAAGCAACGTGTCCCACACTGCCACCTTTGTCGCCAAACAGCTTCTCTGTGCTATTTTAGCCCCCAAACAGCTTATCTGTGCCATCTTAGCCCCCAAACATATTGCCTGTGCCATCATAGCCCCAAACAGCTTGCCTGTGTCTCTCCCTCAGTGCAGACTGATCCAGCATTCAGGAATATCACGTGATGTCACTTCCTGCATGCTGCATCAGACAGTATGCAGGGAGATAGTCTGAGAGATCATCCGATCTGCTAACTGCAAGTGTTACTCCCAGCTGGTGACTTTTAAAGGGGCGATCGCAGGGGTCACCTGGGCTCCCTATAGCGGCAGCTGCAACCCATGCATCCATGATTGTCACGTCCCTGGTTAAAAGCGTGGTCCACCTTTCCTGATTCATTGACTCCTGCCAAGTAGGCCTGACAGTTTTCCAGCTGTTACAGAAGTAGAACTTCCCTAATCGGCAGTAAACATTTATCTGACCAGTGGCTTTAGATCAGAGATCCATGTTCTCTGAGAACAAGGTCCCTTTGGAAACCTCAACTTGGTTCTAATGAAATAATCTGGCCGTCTACAACTACTGCATAATTACTGCATAATTTTAGACTTATGGTGTCCAACTCATCACTGTGTGGGGATCCTTTTAACAATAATATGAGGACCACTGCTTGAGATTGTCTTCTAATGTCTGGCTTCTCAATGTGCACCAAAGTGAAGAGAGAATATATTTTTGTTCAGTCTGTGTTGGTGCATGAAGGGACCTTTTCTTATGTGAGTCAGTCCGTTTCAGGAAACGCCACTAGCACATTTTCAGTAGGATTCACATGGCATATAGCTTATGAAATATGTCAAAATGTCTACATATCACTCTCCCCACACACATAACACCAGGAGTGTGTTAAAACCCATTCCAGCTTTGAAATGAAACATTTTTGACCTTGCAATGTATGCAATGAACACAGAAGAATTAGACATTCTTATGGTTTGCAGAATGAACATCGTTCATTCTACACATAAATTAAACCGGTTCTGTCCAATTAAAATTACATGCATTGATTGTCTTCTTCTTCATTGGTGAACTTTGTTTCAAGACAATCTAGAAGAGCAATTTTTATGGGAAAAAGTCTACAATTTATGGCTGCTAATACATCACCTCTCCTGCGTGGAGCTGCACATCTACACCACATCTGAAATACCGGAATTATATTGCAAACTAATTCATTCGACATAATCCAAGAACAATTACTGTGCTTCTGTGGCACCGATTAATAACCCACAGCAGCACTCCAGGCGTCTGTTCGACAGGGAGAGAGGCGCATTAACTACAGATCTTCCAGCACTTCAAAATTTCTCTATGCCAGAGGCAGGAGGAGAGATTTAGAGGGGGATCTATGGGTGGCGAGTGAGGTGCAGATACTGTGGCAATGATCCGTAAAACACATGCATTGAGGGGATTAGAAATGTACAGGGATTGTTATTTTTAAAGACAGACACATCAATAGGGTCTAAGTAAATGTGGACTTTATGCAAAAGAGAGAGCTGAGTCACCTGAATAATACCTTGCGCATGTTCGAAGCAAAATCTTAGAGTTAGTTTTTCTTTTTCTTATAAATATGCCTTCGAGTCACCATAAACCACATCCTAATCTTTTGTTTCCAGTAGCTAATTCTCTGCTTTTAATGGTTCTCTGTCACCTAAATATTATTTAGAGTGAGTATCTGGAGTATATAAAACACATATATATTGTACTTGCAGAATTACAAGTGAAAGCCTAAGGAAAGTCAGCTAATTCTCCATCTGTTCATGATATACAACTCCTATGATTCCCAGCACGTCTTTGTACTGGGCTCATTTTCACGGCAGCCAGACGTTTATTCTTTGGCTATCCCCTGATACAGACCTACAGAAAAAAAAATGAAATGTATTGGTTCCATCTCTATTGTATGGTTACCAAGAGGCACCATATACATACGGTAACCCACAGAGATGTGAAAAAAGGGGCCAATAACAGTAAAACACTAAGCTATGGATTTGCTTGCATAATGCATATATTTCTTATATTTTATGTTAATATGGAGACAATGCATGCCTCTCAATAATTACTTCATTTACAAGATTGTACAAAGATCAAACGGTCATCCATTCAGACACAAAGAAAATAATTTTCACTTAAAGCAGCAAAAAAGGGTTATTTACAGTAAGAACAATAAAGATGTGGAATTCACTATCTAGAGATGCCTATAAGTATGGGCTGGATATTTCTTTAACAAAAATGAATATATAGGGATATAATGACAGGATTAGTTATAGCTTGTTGATCCTGTAAGAAACCAAATCGCCATTTTGGAATTATTGCTTTTGCTTTTTTGAGACAGAATTGGAAATTGCTTCTATGTGGGGAGCTTAGACTTCAGGACCAGGGTGGGACTGGTAATGACAAGGTGGCACTGGCACTTTAAGGCCATAGGCCGCATAATGACGTTAAGTGTGGCCAAGGACTGGTGTGTCCGGGCATCTCCACCCAGTAATTGCATGACGCAGCCCCCCATCTGCCACCGGAGTGCGTTGCGTTCTTGGCCAGTGGTCCACAGGGCATTTTCCACGTGTGCCAGATGGACAGCCCAGGCCTGTTCTAGACCAGCAATGGGGTCTGGCATGATGGGCTTTTTTCAACCTAAATTACTATGTAAAATGTAAATTCCAAAAACTCTTTAATAGAGACTATGCCTACTACTGTTTTTTTTTTATATTATAATACTGTTTAACATGACAAACGTGAGCAATGCGAGAACACAACCAGAATATCTTTGGTTAAATAGTAGATTTTACCGTCTTGCCTCAATTTGGCTTTCATACGCATATAGACGCAAAATAAACAATTTAACCCTTACTGCGAGTGAGGATTATAATATGGTATGGCGCTCCCCAGCTCTGCAGCAGTTAATAATATTATTCTAGCGTGTGCAGACAGCCATATCCTTTATATTAGAAGTGACATACATAACTGTATTAGACTTACAAGATTACCCGCCATCACTGAATAGCGTCTTTGGCTTGGTTCATTGTGGATCTCTGACAGACAGTTTGCAGATTTCTTTAACTACATCCAAGATATTATGAATTAGAGCAGAGCTGTCTTCATCTGTAATATAGGGCAAAATATTTATTTTAGCTAGCCTGAAATTGCTAGCAAATGGGTCTAAAGCTTAATCACAGGACACCGCTTTAAGTATATATATATATATATATATATATATATATATATATACATATATATATATATATTCTGCTCCATATTGTCTGCCTGCATGTCTATAGATATATAGATATATATATATATATATATATATATATATATATATATATATATCTATATAGACATGCAGGCAGACAGTAGCCCAAATATTGTTGACCCTTGGTGGATGTTGGGTAAACCAGGCAGATCTTGATGTATATAAGATGCCATTTTGTACTTAAAATTATCAAAATGTATAAACAAAATCTAAATTTTCAATTGTAAAGTATTGTTACATTTACAGATGAATATGTAAACATTTTATACGTAGAAAAATTATGGGTTTCTCTGAATATATTTTTCAACAGACTGGGAAATATTTTCCTTCCGCAAATTGTGTTGCAACAGGAAGTGAAGAGTGCAGAAGATAATAAGTTCCCCCAGCAATGAATTCTCCAATCTTAAAATATCTGTTAAGGAAGAAAAGTACTACAAAATGCTTTAAGATAAAGCAGAAAAGTGTGTCTTTGACGCGCATTTCGTGTAAGTAATGCTTCCTCCTTAGGTAAAATGAAAATGCAAAATAAATAAGGAGAAAGGTCAATCCTTCGAAATGAAATGAGGAAATGTTTTAGAATCTATTGGATTAAACCATATTCATCTAAAATATGTGTATGGGTAAATAAGCACACGCTGGCAGATGTGCGGATTTTGGGAAACGAGACAGATATATGAATTTGCTGAAAGGATGGTTTATGCTCTACCTTGTAGTTCAATCAATTTAGAGCCGTTACCAGCGGCCCATGGAATTTAAATGCAGTTATTGTGCAGTAAAGCCGCACATGTTCCAATCATCTGGTAATTTGCTGGTTGGGTTTAAGAGACGCTGTCACTTGCGCGGTGGAATTTATACGCGCTGACATCACTATAAATATATGTTACATGTTAAGAAGTGAACCTGAATATAACACATCAAATTGCATGTATATTTAGGTGAAAATTCATCTTTATAGCGGGAATAAATGTGCATCTTGTGCATGTGGTACTTTACAGGAGCTGGAATGGTCACCTTTCCTGATAGAACCTCCAGCTCCTAGCATGTTCTGTATCATACATCTCAAGAATAATGGCATTTTATTTTTGTCAAAAAAAGTAGTGATACATTTTAGCAATTACAACACAACACAAGTGCACTACATCTCCTATCATGTTCTTTTCCAAGGATATGCAGGTGCGATGATACTAGGTTCTGTGGACTACAATAATTCACTCCCCAAGCTATGTATAACATCTAGTTATTATCTTGCAATTCTGCTAGGTGGACTTAGATAGGGTCCAGTAGCCCATATACATTGCTGGCCCTCCAGGACTACAATTCACATACTACTACATTCACCAAAAGGCTGACAGAGCAAGGTGAGGATTCTAATTTATGTTAGCTGGAGGTTGGTTATTCTGAATATCTCGTTCCGGGCTGAATGTGAAAAATACGTGGTGGGTTTGTGTCCCCAGCTCAATCCATTCATCCATGAGTTACTAAAGGACCTCACAGGTGACTAGTAGCCTCCCAGGTGAATATACACGTGATTCTGTTCTCCGTTCTTGCATTGCTACGGGGCCATAAATGAAGCAACTGAGAAGTTCCAAGACATGGACTTTACCCAACTTAGCAGCTGAAATATTCCAATCTCCGCTCTGCACGTGTTTCATTCAGAAGAGGTGGGAGGACATTTCCTCGCTCTCCTCTCTGCAGCTGCCAAGACTTCTACTTCAGGGCTTGTTGGAATGAAGCCCAAGATAGGTAGACAAACTTAACTAAAAACACGGGATTTAAAAAAGAACATCTGCTTTCAAAAGGAGAAAAACAACATTAGCTTAACGAGAGCGGCGTCTGCTTTGGAACACCGTGCAGAGGTAGCAAGCGATGGTTCTTTTCCATATGGTAGAAACATTGAGCCTTTAATTACATCTCTCACCTTCTGCAAGGATCTCTCACCTTCCTCATTGTCCTGGCTGCCAGTGTTACGCTGAATTGTACCTGCTTTACGCTTGCCCAGATGTTCACCATTAAGACCATTGTCTTTGCATAGCAATGCAGATTTATTTCTTGGCAAAGTTAGATGTAGAACCTACGAGTCCTCAGAGATGCAAATTAGCTACTAAGCTCTGCTTACGAACCTTTTGCCAACTAAAATTAGTGAATAGAGAAGACTATGTGGATTCAAACTCTGAAACCTGTGCACAAGACCTAGGTTTAAGTCAAGGCATCCAACACAAAGAATATAAGTACTGCATTCAGTATATATATAGAATTTTCTGAAAATATGTTTTTTAAGGGCTTCAAAATGTTTTATATACATACTTAATCTAACACTTTTCGTCGATGGTGGCCAGCTATTGAAAAGCAGCAACTGTTCCCTTTTCGAGGATCAGTCAGGGGAATCATTTGGGGTACACAGGCCCACTATGTATTCAAGGTTTCAGTAGGAAAAACTGCTAGTACCTGATACCTGAGTCTCTGCAATGTCGAGAAACACATTATAAAACTAAAAAAATATGCAGGAATTACGAAAGGGAATGTGGTATTTTGGGCTTTGTGGAAGAATTGCCAAATTGGGTTTGTTTATACTGGAAAATTGCAAGTTATGTCTGAAAATATATAAAATAGCCTAGGGTACTTTAAATATACTAGACTATAGAAAGGACAAAAGGATCATTGATGATATCATAAAGTGATATCAGTATATGTCACCGTGAAACCCTGTATTTATTAAAGTATTAGAAATGTTAAATGGTAAGAAGAACCCTTTTTTAGAGTCTAATAGATTGCAATGAATTGTATTAACAACATCAATAACCCTCTTCTAACAAGAAATGCTGGGGCCCCCCAAGCTTCTTCCTTAAGGGGCCACTTAAATAGACATGCATGGGGAAAACAGGTCACCTTAACGATGTGAACCCCGCACACTTACACCAATGCTACTTCAGAAGACCCTACAGGGTCCCTACAGAGAACAAATGCCCATCAGACCCCCTCTAAGCTTCCTGGGCTGCCTGGACCCTACAGCACGTTAAAAAAAAAAACAGATAAAAAAGCAAAGTATCCAGGTGGCTTGAAGTAAGCCACAGGAATGAAGTGCTTCGGCAGTGCTGGCATTGGACGGGGGGGGGCCCGATATAATAAGAATTATAATAAGAATTATATTAAGAATTATATATGTGTTGCTTCTTTGGGTTGATGGCTTTCTACGACGATTTATTTTATTTTTGAAGGCGTCCTTGTGATACACACAGTAGTTTTCTACTGCTGTACACAGAGCAGATGTTATACACAGATGGATTTAATAAGATGATGAGGATTGATCCAGATCAAGGTTGAAGAATATCCAGGATGATTGCTGGATCCTTAGGTTAAGGATGTATATCGCAGCATTTATGGGATATCGTTAACACCGTGACTTGGTTAAAGTCCGCATTGGCTGCCCACTATTTATTCGGGTGTTTTATTTACAACGTTTTCAATTCACCGCGGACTCCTCTTGTTTCCAACGAGTTAACGCCACATGTAGTTTAAATCCTCTTAAGATGTAATTTGACTTCAATATCTCAGTCTGTCTGTGTTACTGGACTTAACTGTCATTGAGAAAAACCTATATCAGATTTTTAAAATGAGATCTGGGGACATTTTTGATACTTTTTTTATTTCTATTTAGTTGATCTTCGCAAGATGCAGGCAACAAAACAGGAAGTATAAAATGCACTTAATGAAATGAAAAAGAAATGTATCCATAATAAAGGGGGTACCCAGAAGTATACAAACTTTGATAATCATAATAACCGTTATAAACATAAACATTTTATTACTTTTATTATCAGTTGTAATATTCAGAAAGAATATGCTGGCTAGCGGGGATTTTAAAATGATATTGACTTTGGTAAAAAAGTCTTTCATTTAACCCATAAAAACAAGTTTCATTTGAAATAAAATGTACCTTAAAAATGAAGAGGGAATCAGGGGACAGTTTCCTGGAACAATTCAAGTACAGAAAACAACATGTTCCTTACTAGAAACTGGACTGGCCATTTGGCACACTGGGCAACCCTCTGGTGGGCTGGTGGCCGACAATGCCAGACACTCGCCCAATCTGCCATTCTACCTGAGCATAAAAACATAGCATGCGGCCAGGCGTATCCACCCGTTGGCCACACTTATGTCATCAGGTGTCTGTTGGCCTTAAAGTGCCCGGGCCACCTCGCCATCGCCAGTGTGGCTCTGTTCCGCATGCCAAGCTGTATCACATAAGGTAGCCTCTACATATAATAACAATAATTATTCGAGAATGTGAAATCTAAAACTATCCCATACGATAATACAATGTCATTATTTCATAGCTTTCATAATGATTTAGCTAAATGGATAGAAGTTGATAGCTGCCGATAGGCAAGGATGGTTCCAATAACTGATCTTCTGTCCTGGTTACTGGTTTGGGGCACTTTCCTGATTATTGGGACAGTCGGCAGTGCAGGACATGCAATGTCCAAATTAACCACTACGGTTTTTTAAAAAAGATGGCAGAATATGCCATTATGGTGGGAGACAGATTGAAGTCTTGACACTGTTGAGAAGATTCATTATTAATTTAATAAAACCCGTAGTGTTTTGCATAAAAAGTGGATTTTTGGTCCTTACAATGGCTAATTTTGCATACCTTTTACCAGTTCTTTAAGTGTGGCTGAGTGAGACAAACAAATGGTAGCCATTGTCGGCGGATTTTTATCCACCTCATTTATGCATGATTCCAACAGTAGCGTGGCATAACGCTGGGTTTCAGTATGTATTATTCATAAGTGTTCTGTGTGAATGGAGATGCACTGTCCCTTAAATGTATCTCTTAATCCATCCTGGCCATTGAATGAGACCTGCAGTGTTCGCTGCCCTGTGGAGCTGGACCGGCCGCTGTACATCAGAAACACCACAGCGAATGCAGAGAAGAATCACACATCTCTCCAAATCACCCACAGCTTTGCTTGTTATGTCGAACACCTGAATGATGGGAATTTCCTGGCCAGCTAGCCCACGATGGCACATGTGGGATTCCATGCAGAGGCTGGCTGTACCGGGGTGAATGATGCATTATTCATTTCTGTCAATTACCTTCGGCAGCTCATGGCCAGAAGGATCTTTAACATTCTGATAGAAGGCTTCAGGAATTATCTACATCCGTCTCAGCTTTTGTTTGGACAGAATGCAAAGCAGTTACAGTGGTTTAGCTTCATAAATCCTCATGTAAATTGAAGCCATAGCTGTGTGGAAACAAAGCTTGCTGGATGATGTATTGAAGATGTGGGTCCAAAGCTTTGCTGTTACAGAAACAGTACAGCCCGACCTGGAACGAAACACGGGAGGAACATCAGAGGTGCATTGACATGTTAGCTGGTGGGTTAGCTCAGGCCCCACGTATTAAATGTTTAGGAACACAGTGGTGTTGGCATTTCAGCATATATGACCAAGACGCTCGCGTGCAATCCAAAGAAAGTCCAAATCTTGCCACCTGCTTGCCCTGTAAAGCGTGAGATTTATAACTGAGTGACTGATTCCTTTCCATGAGTTTATATATCCCTCAAACTACAGGGGCTTGACCCAGGGTCTCCTGGTGAAGCCTCACTTCCCCAGGTCTCTGGGTCAGTGTTTTCTTTCTACGAGCAGGGAGCGGCATTTGATCGCTCCTCACTTGTGTTCGGCATTGCGCCCTTGCCTACTTTTTCTTTCGCATGCCCACTTTGGTCTCAGAAAGGGCTGTCTGGAGCTATCCCCACTCCTTTACAAAGCCTCCCCCCTAGAAGTAGGAGAGCTCCACGCACCCTACTGATCCCAGGGATCCTTACCAACCACATGCCGGGTTTCAACAGATTTCAGTCGCGGCTCAAGTAAGGGAAGGTTGCACACTTTCCACATTCCCAGAGGTGAACTTTACGGCTAGATAAAAGTTTTATTTTCTGTTTCATGTTTTTGTGTCCCATGATGAAAGACCCTTTTTGAAGTTCTAACATTTGTTATGTGCTTTGTTTACATATTATTCCAGACTTCTTTAAGAAAAGTGCAAAACGTAAGCATTGTTTATACATTTCCTTTTAAGAAAAAAAAATGATGGGCAATAAAAATGACCTAAAATGGTTTATGTTACTTTATTATTTAAAAGACATGATATTTTAATAATTTCATCGGTGTAACTATTTGCATTTTTGGGTGATTTTGAATAATTTCATTTCACATTTTGGAGTTCTTATTTTTAATTAAAAGTTTTCTTTTTTTACATCTGGAAGGAAAGGAAAACGATTAAAATATTAGTTTAAACTTTGGCTAAGTAGCATCAGACATTTTACAGAATGCTTAGGCAAGTACTTTGATTTACAGGCCAAGGGTACGTAATGACCCCTTGATACTTTTCAGACTATACTTCACCGACTATGGTCATAGCTGTGAAATGATCCTGGCTCCACATAAATAAATGATGGTGACTGTAACTGAGTAAGTGTTATTAAAAACGTGTTGAAAGATAATATTTTGAGGTCTGCTATTGAAAGACCCAGTTATCTTGTTCTGATTTAAGACATGTTATACCCTCCTTGGTGAAGACAAATATTATTAACACCTTCTGATTTTTTTTTGGTAGATTTTCTCTGCACACAAGTATTGTTTAAGGTGCGCCGTTTGGATAAAACGAGAGGACATGGATTTGGTCATTGGTCGTATCCATGCCCAGGCTACCAATCACTCTAGATGAACACTGACATTGCTTTATTGACAGTGACCCCGCATGAAATATCAATCAAGGCCTGGTAAAAATAATTTCATGGCTTTGGTCTCAGTCAGTGGGAGAGAGATAGTCTGTGATTTAACCTCTCCGTTCAAGCTACATAGGAAAAAAAACATAGCTCGGCACAGCAGGGGGGTCAACCTCTACCCCCCTTGACGCCTGTTGTCTCTTGCCCTTGGAACCCTCTGCCAATTCCTCTAGGTGGTATAGGGTTAAGCTGAGAGCCACTGAAGAATATCTTACCTTCTGTTTTGTCCATTCTGCTAACACTGAACCACACTATACACATAAACACATGACAGAGAAAAACAAATCAAATGTGATTTATAGCTAAGCATATATATGACTTACATGAATTGGTTACTGAACGTTGTATAAACGAATTTGTAGTGACTCAGAATTTGGCTATTTGAGGGTCTGTCTCTGTTTTCTTGGGCAGTAGATCTTAAATAGAGAGAAATATGTATAGCTGAATAAATATTTGCATAGATGGATAAGATAATAGAGAGAGAAGAAAGAAAGAGAAAAAAGAAAGAAAATGCATTGATGAAAGATAAAGAAAGATGCATGGATGCATTGCTAGATGAAAGAAAGAAATAAAGAAAGAGAGAGAAAGAAAGAAAGAAAGAAAGAAAGAAAGAAAGAAAGAAAGAAATGCATTGATGAAAGATAAAGAAAGATGCATAGATGCATTAATGGAAAAGAAAGAAAGAGGGAGAGAGAGATGCATGGATGCATTGCTAGATGAAAGAAAGAAATAAAGAGAGAGAGAGAGAGAGAGAGAGAGAAAGAAAGAAAGAAAGAAAGAAAGAAAGAAAGAAAAGAGAAAGAAAAAAGAAAAGAGAAAGAATGAAAGAAAGAAAGGAAGAGAGAAAAAGAAAGAAAGAAAGAATGAATGGTGGACTGATGAAAAATAGATGGATTAACACACAGATTGAAGAATAGATAGATAGATAGATAGATAGATAGATAGATAGAAAAAAAAAAACAATTAAAGCAAACAGTTGGCCATGGTTTTCATATTACGTGCATTTAATAAGTAACTTACCAAAGCCCCCCTGTATGATTTGTGCTGCCAACTTGACTGTTTATTTTAGGACTTTATTTTTTGTAAACTATTTAAGCTGCTTGTTTGATTAAAAGGATTTTCACTCCCTGGAGGACTTTGTAACAAAGCCTTTGCAACTGTAGACCTTATGTGCAATAGTCATATAAAAATAGATTCCAATTATCAAAGGCATTATATTGGGGAAGGTAATGGAATTTACACCGTATTTATACTATATACAGGTGCAGACATTTCTTATTACCTTATTTATATTATGTTAATAACATTCTGCCTTAGTAAATCTCTCATTTTTTTGGAACTCACCTGCAATTTTTGTTGTTTACAGAAATCTGAATGTTTTCTTATTCCTTCTGAACGTACCCCGCTGTGATTTTTAATGAGACTTTGTATAGACTATTCACAGAATACTTTACACTGATCAAGTGAAAAAAATACATAAAAATAAATCAGTACGTTATTTATAATTGCACCAATTCAAAGGTCACAAAGTAGTTCATTAAAGCAGTGTTTCAAGAGAGAAGTTGGTTTAATTAACACATGCATACCAGCAAAACCCAGTGGCATCATGGCCGCCATACTTTCTTGGTGTCACATTCAGAATCTTGCTTCACCATCCACAAGGGGGGGTCTGGCAACTTCATACTCAGCATTTATGGCAAATGGTCCGGATACATATAGTGGCCAACATCATATCTTAAGTCCCCCCCCAACCTTTTTAATGAGGATCATACATGTTGATAGGCATGTGAATATTTTAAGCCATAATGGTCATTCTGGTCATTGGTTGGTAGGGCAAGATTAATCTGTTCTGGGAGGCAAATTTCTGGCTGGATGGCTATATGTGTCTATAGTATTTTAGACAAGAACTTACAGCTGAGGGGTTGTCTGGGCTGCTAAAAATGATTTAATGAGCTATCTTGTTACAGTTTTAAGTATTTCATGGGGAGAAAAGTGATGGTAATTTGACTTAAACATTCTATCTGCGGCTGGTCCGTTCTATAAGAATCCCCAAAGCATTTTGGTCCGATGTCTTTGCAGCAATTTGCTTCAATACACGTAAATGATGTAATATCCCTCACGATAATTCTATGCAACAATGGTATAGTGATAGTCAGTATGTATTTCAGTTCAACTTCTTGTCCAGTGCGGATGATGAAGCCAAAGAAAACCGGCCATGCTTTGGTGGCAATTGTGGGACATCACACAGGTTCCTGTCCCTCTCTAAACCAGACCAGGTTGGGGATTAAAAAAAGAAAAGTGGATTGTGATCACTGACTTTTCATTCCCTCTTAAATAGTGACCTTTATTCTAACACCAATGGCTGTACTTCAGACTTCCAGGACAAGACCATTCATAAACAGAATTTCTTTAAAAGCTGGATTCTTTTTGAGGGCCTTCTATAACTTGACCTATAGTGACAGAGTATGTTATCCAGCATACATCAACCGGGTTGTTGCATGTGTTTGTTGGAATTGGTTGTCCTGCAAGCCCTTGTATTGCCATCTTGCCTCTGTGCCCATATACCACACATTCCTTGGCCACATTTTTGCTGATGTATAGCTTTGGCTTCTAGTGCAGTGACATAATTAATTGTAAATGTTCTTCTAAGTGTAGGATAGAATGACAGAAGGTAATCTTAGTAGAGCTGGATGATTTAAGGCTCTCTACAGAGGATAATGCTGACCGTATAGTCTTAGTCTTGTATTTTGATTTAAAGGTACTTTGTTATCTAACAGGGATTACGATGCAAACCCAGAGCATAGAAAACAATGTATTAAATCCTATATCATACTGTATATATATATTTACTGCAACTGTGTCTCATTTGTGAAATCACTATATGGCACCTTATGCATATCAATTTCTCTTGCCATAGTTTTATGAGATCATAAATACAGGACAGTGAAAACTTGCTTGTGCTACTCTGGCTGTAAGTACTGCTTAGGTGACATTGTCCTTTAAGTTAAAGTTAAGTGATTAGCACTTCTCAGCTATGAATAGATATAAGTGTCAGTAAAATGTGTCCGCGTGCAGTGCTCTCCAGTCCTGTCACAATGAAGATCTTTCAAAATCAGAAAAGCAAATCTTGCCAGGCAGGCAATTTTCGGTTGCTAAAACAATCTGCCGTCATCTCAAACCCTATAAGTATCATGTGTGTTACTCTTAAATACTATTCGCTCTAAGCTGAAGTATGATACATTTTCAAGTTTTCTTTTTTTTGTAAAAAAAAGGGATTTTTTGGGGCCATCATCATAGCCACATATATAACATATAAAGGTTCTCATTCTTCATGTAATATCTCCTGAGCTTTTTTCTTAGATACATGTCAGTTGAGTCATTTCTGCACAGAAAAATGTATGATCTTATGATGCGGTACATTTTCCCCTTAAAATACATCTAATCGTCTTAAAATTGGAGGAACTCTGAAATATCTCCATTTGAAGTCATTAAGACTTCATTCATATATACAAGCGCCAAGCGTAGTATGATCTTCTGAATCATAAATATCAGCATTACTAATGCATGTTTGTTTTTTGGAGCTTCACGGTGTGCTGTGCTGAAATATGCTTCTTCTTCTCGGAGGATTGATACGCCGCATCTTGAGTTGTGTGCATTAGAAGGGAAAATGAAGAGTCCTCTGTATGTGTATTTATGAATCTGTTGGTAATACTGGTGGCTCTCTGTAACATCATTACAGGGAGCTGAAGACAAACTCTCGTCTGGGTTATAGATATATAGCATCACCGAGGGTATACACCAACTATAAAGCACTGTAAACACGAACACGGCTCAAAAGGGACAGAAATGAATGTGCATATGAAATATCCATGTGGCACAGCGTTGATGGGGTGCACGTGCCATGAGAGAGCACAGCCATAATTCTGTATCGGCAGCCAAATGGGATCAGATGTCTGTTGTACTTTTCAGAACTTGGTAATCTACAAAAAAGGGTTTTCGAGGGGAAGTTATTGCCATTATGGTGGATCATGGGAGTTGTAGTCCATGGCATTGGAAGGGACAGAGATTAAATTGTAAATTTAGACATTAATATTACTTTGGCATTTTTAGCCTCAAAGGAGTTGACCTGCAATTGATCCTCCAGTAGGCCCTGATATGGACCCCATAGTTATCGATACTGCTGCTCCAGCAGATCTGGTCCTGTGGCTGCTGGCTGGGTATGGGCGACCGCATGCTGCGTGGGTATTAAAAAGAAACATGTGGCCATATGTATGTATGATTGGCAGCTGCTGGCCTTAAAGTGCCAGGGCCAGTTTTCATCCTCAGTCCAGCCCTGACCTCAAGTATCTTACAGATCTCAGAAACGGCCAAACAGTGACTTTATTCTGTACCCCAAAACTGGTACCACGATACCGAGTGAAATACATACCGGTAGATTCTGTCGATGTGTGATATATTTCTATACGATAGAACTGAAAATTTGCGTTTTGCAGGGAAATATATGTACAAAAATACGCACTCCGCTTCTCAGACGGCATGTAACAGAACGGAGCCCCACATGCGGCAGGTGAGAGGCAGGAATTCGTAGCATTGTTCTCTTCAGGGGACCTGATTATTTTTCAACTAGCTGAGGGGGAAAAACATTAGGCAGCCGTTACATACTGTTATTGGCTGATAGTGTAACTCATACTATAATCCATGGGGAAAAATAATAGTTATTAGCTTTGGTTAACTTGTACTCTATTATTGATGGGAAGAGATGAATAGAGTGAGGGGCGGATCGGGTTAGAGAAGGTCATTAGAGGTTCCGATTGTGAATAATACGTTGGGATCAGTTTGGATTTTACAGAAAATTGTTGGCAATGGTGGCTTAACTATTCAGTAGCACATAGGTCTCTTAATGGCGGAGTGTTGGATCAAATACAAAGACCATTCTCTTTGGATCAATGTGGAGCACAAGGTTGGTTATTCATTAATCACGAAATTTTGCCCAATGACTTGCAAAAATAATGGATATTAATAAGAAACATTTGAGGTGCAAATTTTAAAGGTGGTGGCTGCCATTGTAACTGGTGGAATAATCCCGCTGATTGGACCGTTCCTCAGGTTGCTATGGAGATATTACTACTTCTACTACGGTGGGTATCCATGGTGTATCTTGAGTTTTTCAAAAAGTATTTTTTGTTTGCTGAAGATGAGCGTGTCGCTGTCTTTGAGAGCCCTAAATGATAGTATATACAGCAAAAATTAGAAATTATAGTTTTTTTTCTAATTTGTTGCCAATTATAGGAACTGTTACCTACACTGCAGGTCCCAAAAATATCCTGGGTACAACCTAAAACCTCTAACTACTCCCTAAAATAAAAGTGTCCCTCTCTAGAGATGTAACTTCCGTGGTTTTGCTAAGCCATGCTCTAAAAATGATCCGAAACTCAGGTATAAATGAAATACACTTACAATCGTAACAAAGTGTTCACCGGAATACATATATACATCTTCTTTGCTGTCTCTTGTTAGACAAACAGTAATACCGTAGAGCTATTCAATTACTCTTCATCTCACCACAAGAAGATGGATGGGTTTCTTTCTTCGCTCCCAATCAGCACCCATCACAGAGTGCAAGAAGCATTACGTCTGCAGAGAAATGACTGCAACCAGGCTGAGGCGAGCAGACTTTCACCTGCTTTCCCGAACAAATATATGAAACGGAGCGCCTAATGCCACCTTAATGGGGTGTAAGACACCAAATGGATATTCCCAAACATCATTCTCCAACCCAACCTGCCCGTTCCACGCAATTAATCTGATTCCGCTCTGCCTTATTATATCCAAAAGTGCTCGGGCTTTAACTCCTTAACGGAGGGTGCTAAGAACGCCGTTTTTAAATCTAGGAATTCATCTTGTTGACACAGGACCAGTCAGAAACCAGAATCTATGACCCTTCCTGTGTATCTAATATTATAGATCCTGTGTATATAGTATTATAGATCAGATGTTATTGGCTTCATTGTAAAAGCAACCTTCTGTTGTTGGTCTCACTGTACTTTTTTACAACTTGAGATTCCTTGGGTAGTAATATCTCTGGAGCCGTAATCCTGCCATAGTTTTAGGATTCTGTCACTAAAAATGTAATAAACAATTACCATTTTATTTGACAATATATCTTGTTGTTATTGTGTCCTGTGGCTTAGAGGAACATTGTCTTCTAAAACCAGTCGCAACACTGATATTTACTATTATTATTTTTATTTAGCAAAGAGTAAATTATAGAAAAAGTTTTTGTAGAGCAGGTAGACTTGGCATGGGCATTAATAGTATGTAGGTATTAGCATACCCTTTAAAATAGTGGGTCCCGTGGTTACATTTAGACCATAGACCTAATCTTTAACAGTTTCAGCTAGACTGTAGTTCAGATAGGTACATGTCTACTGGACCAGAGTGCATATGGTCATAGGCCTTGGGCAACTCTCAGGGATACTACAAAAATATGTGTACAATATATCTAAAATTTGATAAAAAAATAGCTATTTTCCCCTAGACTTACCCTGGAAATAAAAATGATAGGGAACTTTGATTGGAATCTAGTCTTTCAACTAAATAACACAGAAGAAAAGTGGACACTCTTCGGAATACTGTTAGATAAGTACAATCATCACTGGAAACCATTGGAGAATGCATTTAGGACTTAAATCAAAATTGATTTGGTTCACAAAGACAGGTTAGTGAAGAAATAAAAAAGAGCTACCTTTTAAAATATCAAAGTCATATGGGACAGAAGCATCCAAAAATATAAGGTAGGGAAAAAGCCAAGGAGCAATCAGGTTAGCTAAAGCGGAAAATTGATTACAAAACCACTGCAGGGAAATAAATCAAGAAGTTCCATGAGTACTTAAATGACAAAAAGAAGAAGATCAAGAATGTTGCACCATAGAAAATAAAGATGAGTAACTTGATTAGGAGAGCTAAGTAGAAGTGCTCAGTTAACACATTGCTCAGTTTATTCCAAGGAGAAACCTATACATGAAAGTTTCCAAAGCTTCTTATCATCACTGCCTTCTTAAATGTTTTAAAATACTTTGCTGGGAACAGGTTTTAATCCAAACTAGAAGGGCTTTAATCTCCTAGTTGGCCATAAATCACCTGTAACTAACCCAAACGGATAATTCTTGAAAACTAGGCAAAGACACCTTAACATGTCCAAAACATTAAAAGATGAGGATATTGTATTGTCCTTTTTGAACATACCCCTTAAAGTATTTGTGTTAACTACTGGCCATTTGGAAACATCAAAATTAAATCTTAAATACCATATACATATTGCCTTGATATTATATATCTGCACATAATATATTGAGTTGTTACCAGTTGGGTATACTTATACTTGGACGGTAGAGATGGATTCCTTATATGACCTTCATATAATGCAGGATTCTGATGACAGATCAACAAAACCTTGATCACTGAGTGAGGTAGGCCTTCGTTCATTGATAGTTTATTCTCTCGCGCTGTCACCCTCTTGCGGATGAGATAAGAGAGCTTGGTTAAAAAACAAATCTCCAAAAACCTTTGTCTTATCACCAGAGTTTCCCAACGTCACGTAAGACACTGGGGGTTTCCACCAACTTCTTGACTTATCAGAGCTTCTTGGGTGAGTTACCAGAGTAACGGGCATTAAAACGTTATTTTCTAAGTAACTCACGTTGAAGCTTTTTTTTTTAAATACTTCACCCAGCCCTAGATAGGATCATTGAGATGTAGCGGTTGAGTTTTTTGAGGTTTTAATAAACCCAACAAATGCTTATACATGAGGAGCTCCACTGATTATGCTCCTTTTCATTTCCGTATCTGCTTTTTGACATCACTGTTGCATTTCTGAAGAATTATGTTTCAAAACAGTTTATCCAGCTCTTTTTACAACACCCCTATTCCTATTAGAAATGTAAACCTAAGTAATCAGCGTCTATAGAATTCTCTCTGGTGCTGATGTCCTACAATCCAAAGCTTGATTTTTTTGATGTGTAGGCACTTATCTTTACGCCTTACCGGTTGTTTACTTACTTTTGTTTAATCAAGAACTTAATGAGTGATAAGATGTTAAATTATGGCTCCTCTTCATTGAAAGCAATGCCCATTAACCCTTCAATCACCCCTTCAGCAACGCTTTACACATCCTTTTGGGTAAAACCTTTAAAGGATACGTTTTTTTTAATTTTCCTTTTACGTTTAATTTTAAAATTGCACAATTTCACGAGACACTGCTGTTTTGGCAGCTTATTTGACAATCTATTTGACAATTTATGTTTCACAAAATCATGACTTGAGTCGAAACATTTGAACTCACAGCACATGGTTAAGTGAATACACATCCTCTTTTAATAAACCTCTCGTTCTAAATTGTCAACGCGCATCATTGTTCTTGGGTTGATTTACTACTGTATGATCTGAATCGGAAGCATAGTTAAAAACAAAGGGTGATTTGGATAACATTTATGCGTTGGGTAGTCATTAAGATCAGCTTCTGGACCACAAAGATTTAGTGTTTCAGCCCATGTCTACATATAGTTAGGTTTTATGTCACCTTCTTCATCTTCTATAGCATAAGCCATCTTGCTTTCCCCCAGTAAATCCCTAAGATATATTCTATAGCTATTTGTGGGTCAATAGATTTAGTTATAAGGAAAGTGTGATCCACTGGGGTTTTATTTTACCAAATATACACTGAACCTGCAGTGTGATTGCGATTTCAGTGTATTTGTGACATTTCACTTGACAGTCACGTGACAACGGTTAATGAAAGCCACCATTCTTGTTTTTCATAACTTTCCCCCCACTTTCCATTTGGCCGCCTGCAATTCAGCTGTCAGTTACCCCTTCCGTTCTTTATTGTGGCGGTCTTTTGCCCTTTAAATCCCCTTCGATGGACCCCCATTATCTCCATACTTTCTTGTTGATTTTCCCATATATTATGCATCTTTACCCACTCTCAGATCCAAAACCAACAATAAAATCAATTGTTATCACTTTAAGCAAGTATTTTAATGGTTCATTCTTTATTTACAACTGTGTTAGTATGGATGCTGATGATTGAGCACACATGGTGGCATTTATTTATTAATAACGCAATAAAGTATTTCATTTTTTGTCTCAGCCCTTAATTACAAAATGCTACGTCTCTAGGTTGCCACATCTTTTTTGTAGATTGCAATCTCTTAAATGTCAAAGTCATAACCAATTGTTTTCTTACCTGGTTGTTCTGGAATTACATGAATGCATTTCTGTTTTTATTGTCACTGTGTTGTGTATTGTTTAGATCTGTAGATATTCACAAATATATATGTAAGTCGGTTGGAGAAGGCATATATAATATGGAATCGTCATTTCATCTTAGCTGCATGCGTATGTTTGTGTATTAGGTGTAATGGCAAAGTCTTTCTAGAACTGCATTACTTTCTGATTATCTATAATATCCTTATTTACTGTACAAATCTCTCAAGTAATTGGCTTTCAGAATAAAGCTACTTTCTCTTTCTTGTTACACATATTGTTGTCCAATTGACATGCAAAACATTGATAATCTTTCTGGCTCTTGGAGGGTTAAACAATGTCATATCTAGACAGGCCATCTGATCAAAGCATTATGCCGCTTTCATCTGGGTCTTTCCAAAGCAGTAGCACTCTACGATTTGACATCTGAGTGGCAAAAGCATTCCTAGAAAATAGTTTATACCTCTCAAATATGCATGGTATTTTACACCATAAAGACTCAAACTTGTATGTTTAACCATTATTCTTACACCTAGACACACTAACACCATACAGGAACAGACACTTTGTATGCTCACAAACACTAATGCCTTATAATAACACAAAAGCTAGCATTCTGCACTCATGCACACATGCTAACACCATATACAAATACACACACACACTGCATGACACACACACAGTCATGCTAATGCCATACTGTAACAAACACAACACCAGTAAATTCTCTGATCATTTTGTACAAGTTAGTTAATATCATGAGTTTTATTGCCGGGGCACTCATACACAATAGACATTCTAGATCCTACAAAAGATGGAAAGAAAGGGGGTACAGAGGAGCATAGATTCCCTTGTTGAAAGGGTGTCTAGAAGTTCAGTTTGAGTGATGGTGAGGAATAGGCTGGATTGTAATTAGAGACATTTTTATATCCCGACCTAATAGTATCCCTGACCTGCACAGGATCTGCACTGCGTGAATATGCAAAAAATCCCAAGGACCTGCTGACTCCAAATTACCCCAAGTTTTGGCACAGTACAAAAACGTGTCTCATTTACATTCATCCGATATCTGCTGGCCTCGACCCAAGATTTATTGGAAAAAAAAAACCCGAAACCTATTCAAAAATGTATTCATTATTAAATAGCTAAGCAATACCATCTGCAATGACCCAGTTAAAATGATTGTTACATTTTATGTTCTCCCCTGAGAGAAGTGACCTCAGCAAGAATCAGTTAACGTTGTTTTCGCTGTAATTAATGGACTATCTACAATTTAGTTCTACGAGTCCATGCATTTCAAAGAGTACAATGAAAAGTATTGAGGCCTTGGACTGGATGGAAGTCAGAGTACTGTTGACTTTAATTTTTAATGGTCCCTTTAGGATTATTAGACCTCGGATGGAGTTCCCGGCTGAGAAGCTTATTTAAATGGACCACTTTATGGGAGAACAGTATTGTACTAAAGAGTACTTTAAGATTACATGGGATTACGTTGGAGAAACGTAAGATTATTTTTCTGGAATTAAAACCCTACTTCTTCCCTCCCTTCTGTCACCTATACTGTGAGAGTATATAATTCATATAGAGCCATTGTATCTATATAAGAAGAGTCCACATAGGAAACGTATGCCAATGTGGACACTCCTTGCATGAGTTTTCAATGAAAATAATGCAGCCAGATGATCCTTGGTGAATTCCTCTATTATTCATAATCATTGTATTAACCATACTGTCCCTAAAACCTCTCGTCAGTGATGGATTAGGGACTACACAACTGCATAAATCTCCTAGCAATAAATGTTCAGAAAGCCCAAAACAGGTAAGATCTGTTATAAAAGCAAGATGGTTTCTCCTTATTAGAAGATTTCCGCTGGGGGAAAAATCTTCCACATCTCTTGATAAACCGATTTCCAATTTATCTGTGAATTATGATATAAAATACACTTCTTGGCCCTAACTTTGGCCACAAAGTAAACCTGGACTAACAATTATAAGTGGAAATGTTGACGCTATGCACCGTGAACTCTATATATACAAGTTTAATTATCACTAAAGTGAAACAGGATCATAGGTTTATTTTATTACACACAAGGGGTTAATATAATAGTCATACCACTGGAGATCATCCAGGTGATAAAATCATATATCGCGCTGGTAGAACTTGCAATAAACATATTTTTTCTTAACATTCCAAAGAGGAGAAGACACTTACAGAAATATGTGTCTCTCTTGAAGTCCCAAAAGACAGAACTTGCCCGTCTGCCAAGAAATCTTCTCTCTAACATCTCCAACACTGTCTCGTTTTGGAGCTGATAGTGGGTCTTTAGTCAAGACTCAATGAATGCTTCTTGGCATTAGCGAACCAAGCAATTTATCTAGGCCCTTGGACAAACCCAGAGGGAATAAAAACAATTATTATTTGCCTGCTTTGTTCTTTTCTGGTCCTTTAATTCCACTCTGTGAGTTTAATACTCATTTAAAATATGTTTATTTACATCACTGATGTACAGCAAAGTATTTGGAGCTTTGTGCCTCAAGGGTAAGCAACAGATCAGATTTGCAGACTAATACAAATGTTGCAATCACTCTGCCTTACGGTTAATTAGAATTAAGTTAATTGGTTGCTAGATGCTTCGAAACATTTTACTTGCGCTAACAACACACATATTAAAATGCATCGGGTCCGAGGATGCTTTTATTATTTGAAAGCAAATAAATAAGATTCGAGGTAATGACAGAATGAACTAGATGGCATACAGTAGAAAAAAGCTCATTAGTGAAGACTAGTGTCTAGGACATATATCAGTAAAGTAGACCATGACTTCATCTACTTGCATGTCAACATGAGGCATGATCGGTGGTGGGTTATGCATCAATTGGGATGCTGATGACGAGTTAGAAAAGACGTCTTCTCACTAGAGCAGCCAATGGCATGGTGCGATCAGCAGAAGCATATCATGGGCATTAATCGTTGGTATCATATGTTAATAAGAGCTCCTTTAAAATCTTGGACCAGAAATGCTTTTTTTTTTTTATATACATAAACGCCAACATTCTAAATGGAATGTTCCTCCTTAACTTTCTTCCTTATCCCAATTGACTTCAGGGTTCTGAGTACTAGAATTGAGCTATATGATGACTTTTAAGATTATTTGAGGCATGGATTAATCACATTTCAATCAGTCTTTACGCAGGGTAACTGTTTCCGATGGCTCAGGAGACACAGATAAAATGAAAAACATACGGTAATGATTTAAGCAGAGCTCTAGTAACTGGTCTAGTGTTACGATGTATTCTTATGCCTTGGGGCATATAAGCTATATATCATATCACTACTGATAGTATGATGCTTGGGTCAATAAAAATCATAAATCCTTTTAGTTCAAAATCTAGTGTTGTTCCTGCCTTGATCCTCTATAGAAGACTGTAACAGAACTCTGTGCTTACTAATGCATTGAACGGAGGACCTTGTGGTTCATCAAAAAGGCTAAATAATCATTAGATTTGTATACAAAGTCATTTCTAGATTGTAAGCTTATTTGAACAGGGCCCTTGCACCTTCTATTTCTGCTACTGTTATACCCTGTACAGCGCTGCTGAATATGATAGTGCTATATGAATCAGTAAGTAATAATAAATGTAACCGTTAAGAAAAAGGAGCTTTTATGTAAGAGCAGTAAATGTATAGAATTCACTACCTCGTCAAATTATTGCATTAATGTCTAGCTAAAGCAGACTCATGTGATTATAACAAATACATTTAGCATTAATAATGTTCATTCTGTACAATATGGTTGCATCTGGAGTTGAGGACAATTTTTATTGTTTTTCAATTAAAGGTATTTTGGAAAAAACAGAACTTTATGAGCTTGCATTCTTTGTTCAACCCTAATGAACTTATGTAAGTGAGTCCGCTGAATCAAAATAATTACCTGTAACGTCCCGGGTCTCTGGAAAAAGAAATTTAGAGACCTACTGCTTATGAGAAGGATACCTTGGAATCGTGTTCCTGGCAAATTATAATGCGTAGGCCTAGACTTATAGATGATATTTCTCCATAAATACAGAAAGAGGGCAAGAAATGATGCCGATCCCAATGAGTATAATTAAGTTAGGTGCAGCCAGAAGGAAAACGCAATGGCAGCATCAAAGGTCAGAAAAAGCCCTATGTTTAAAGAACTAATTGCTTTCACTAATGTACGTAATGAGGAGGTACACGGACATTTAGATTAATAGGTACAGTAGCCTTGTATTCTCTGCAAACACTATATAGCTCGGGTTTATTCTGCAAGCAGCAGTTGGTATGCAGGTTTCAACGTCGCATATTGAATGAGTTATGTTGGGCCAGCTAATCCTTGCCGACGTGTTTTGGCAAGGATGGCCCTTCATCATTCCCAATGTTTGCAGTAAGTTGAAACCACCACCCTCTGCAAACTCAGCTTGCAAAACTACTTTTATAGCAATGCATTGTTATTTACGATAAGGATATGGACAGAGTACACCGGTGTGGAACTGATGGGCCCCAGGGCCACTCTGAGGCTGACCAGTACATCTGTATTGGCTGTACACCCCAATGAGAGCAAAGCCAGTCTAAGTGCATGAAGCCCCCATTATAAGGAGGCCGGTCCCAGAATGGGGTCCGTCTTTCTCCAGCCTAAATGTTTTTAAAGTTTAAAAAGTGGGTGCACCATTGACCCTATTGTTGCCTGGGGTGTCATTTGGTATAGGACTGGCTCTGTGTGGAGGACCATAATTCGTTCCCCCTGGGATTGCTTTTCCCCTGCTCTGTGGTGTCCTTAGTGTTAGATGAGAAGTGGTATGGCAGGTAATGAATCCAGAATACCGAGTAAAACTATTGAAATATCAGGAGAAGGAGGATCAATGCAGACCTAGGCTAGTGGTCATTGGAGAAAGCGAATAACTGGTTAAACACCGTGACCTGTATTGCGGAGAGACGGTAGGGAGTCGAGTTGTAGGTCGCAAATGTTTAAACAGGATAAAAAAGCTTAAATTGCTGTGAGCATCAAGTCATATTTACATTGAAATAATTCTCCCCAAATGAAGAAACAAACAGTGTGAGTTATTTAGTGAGGCCCTGGTCTCCGGTGCCGCTCCTACACAGACTGAAACAGACAGGCGTCTTGCATTAATATTTCATTAGAATGCAGGCAATTCAGCATAACCAACATGTGTTCTAAGTCATGTAAATCTGTGCGTTAGTAAGAAGCCATCGCTTGGATAGGAACAAATCCCTTTATTGTCTCGCTGACGTTTATATATGCAGCTTTCAGCACCATTATTTACCTGATAAAAAGATCATCTCCTCCCAGTCACTTATTATGCTCTTCCTGACTAAGTGTTTCTATTTCCCTACAGCTAGAACATTCTGAACACGTTATTTGCAATACTCTATCTGAACTTCTATCATCCAGCAATACACCTCCTGATCTATTTCACTGCCTCATTCGGTCTGTCATACTTACCGACACTCATATCTTCTATTTCTTGGACATCCGAGGGCTTGTGACATTATAGGCTGGTCAAAACACAATAAGCTGACGGCTTTCTGGGATCATAGAACATTTCTCATACAAAATGCGCCGTCTCCTGTTTACTTACAGACGTTCGGTGCTGAATTCGGACATTATGCCTTTACAGCAGCAAGCAGTCCCTCTAATCAGGAGATCAGTCAGAACATAAACCTGGTAATTGGGACTCAGGACTCATGGAGAATTTGGTTCCGTTCTTTCATTTTGTTTTCTACTGGGAAAGCATTGGATGAAACAAATGGGACCAAACTTTTCAGGCCATGACTAACCCAGCTGTGATGGAGGGATGTGGATGCAAGTTACTAAAATATAACTTTAATCTCAACTATTTCTATCTCTCACATTTCCTCTACTTAACAAAAAATATGTCTCCCAACCAAGAGAACTTTTCTGGGTTTTGTTGGACACGGAACCTTTAGCGAGGTTACAGTAGAGATGGATTTCGGTGTTTCTTGGGCATCTTCTACAAGCCAAGGAGTTGGATGGTGGGAAAATAATGAATCCCTCCATGCATTAGGAATTGAAAGGGTACGCTAGGCTATCATGTGCCTCAATAAAGTATATATACATACATACTGTATATAACCCTTTTTATAAACTGTCTTGCTTCTGATAATTGTAACGCAAAATCAGGCCCAATGTTTCAACAGAAGAATTCCAATCTAAAGGCAATTTTTCTTGGGTGTTTTTATCTCAGAAAGTAGGGCTTCATTTTATTGAATTTGGGGGTTTTGCCTTTTTTACAACCAGGAGAAACAATTATACTTATAAAGAAAGATTTTCCATGACTTGTATGTTCACCTGTATATGCTAAGTGTGTGGTGTTGAGCAGCTTACTCTATGACACTTTATAATAGGTTTTGTAATGAAAACATTGTCTCTAGGGAGGCGAATATTCCCCATGGCATGTCTGCTAATCCCGCTGCTCATTTTCCACCTATGGCACTTTGGAACAGGTTCCAGCTAATATTCCCACATGCTTTATAGGAGATCATGAATGTCTGGTCGGGCGTAACTACATAATGACTTCTGTATACAAATTAGATGACTTCTTACACACCTTATCTAAATTAGGTTGCCGTTCTACAATGCTAATTTTCCTCTTCACTGCCTGCAAAACAAGGACAGACGTTTCATTCAAGTGACTTTTTTTATAAATAATTTTTTAAAAAAAATTTGGGGGCACCATAGGGGTCAGCCCTATATTTAAATACTTCCAAAAGCTTAATGTTACCAGTTGACCCTTCCATGCTGTTGGGTAGCAAGGGTTCAGTAGAACTGGGTAAGATGGACTGATTGCTTCTCATCTACTTCCCAAGATATAAGAATGGATTTCTTTTTATGAATTTATATAAACACTTAAATCCAGAGCACTTTAAACTAATCAGTGCTCTGTTATTCACTTTCTTAGTTCTCCCAAACATTTTAATGATTTGATTACGAACTGCAATCTATTCATACTTTTAATTAACATTTCTCATTTGTTCACTCGTGCAAGAAAACCAGTTGGGGGGAAAAAAAGTGGAAAAAAAAGTAGCCTAAGAAATCGATTTCCAGAATGAACAAACTGAGGAGTTTAGAAAGGTCATTCTTTTTTTCCAACTATAGATAAATAATATACAATGCAAAACTTTTTTTATTTAAGTATATATTCAAAATGCCCCTTTTTATGAAAGATAGACCCTCTTTGAGATCCAAATCCCTATTTTCTTCTCTGATGTCCCACTTTTCTAGGCGCTCGGAATATTTGCTGAGTATGAGCGTTTCATAGTTTTCTACAGCCCTAAAAGCCACAATAATGTGCAAAGAAAAAATGTATTTATACATAAAATTATTGAGATAAAACATACTCTAAACCTCTCAACTAAAATCTACATATGCTGTAAAAATCTGCATTACTCTCCTGATGTTAAGTTGCTGGTTGCTGCTGATTGGTTACATCAGCCTTTGTAGGAGAGGGTAAGGGACAAAACTTTAGGACATGAAATCGACATTTTGACATTGTTTCATGGATACCAGCTTTTTTTTGTTAAAAATAATGCCTTTAAATTAAGTAACTCTAAAACAATTACATTTAATGGAAGAAGTGCCAGATATGGGCATTTTCCACTTAGACTTCATTTGGTTACACTAAAAGCTGTTAAGGTGACAGTTCTCTTTCAAAGATGAAGAGTTTATACCGTGCTGGGGTTTGTCTTTTAATTTTTCTATTGATCTTGAACTCCTTGCATTGGGAGACTTTTTATCTCTATAAGAGCAATGCTGCTAGATGGTGGCTCCATCTAGGCTGAGTATATAGGATGCATTCTGACATGCAGAGATCAATAGAATAAGCCATTCTGGACAGCATCACTTAATTGGCGTTCATCAGATCTTTCTGTTGATAAAAATTTTATTGTGGTGCACTGGGGTGATAAGGATTGAAAACTCGGTCATATGGAGAGGTTAATTAATCTTATCAGCGAGCCTGAAGATGCCTAGCACTAACCATGCCACTCTTAACAGTAGCAGATGGAGTTTAGCACCGGTTTGGCGAACTCTTTCAACAGGAGTCCAGGCTTTATGGATTTCCCCCTGTAAAGTAGATCAATCAAGCGAAATAAGAATGATTTGATACTATTTTAAGACTGTTTTAAAATATCCCTATAACTCATCTCTATTTTTATTCTTGACAAAAGTGACGGTGTAGACCAAAACATTGGATACCTAATATAATTGATCATAATACATCAGCCTACCTACAATTGAACATATACCGTATTGATCTTGTGCCATGAATTTAAAATACTTTTTTTTTCTAGACCTTAGCGCCATTTTCATGTGGGCCCTTGCTTGGGTTCTCCAAGTGTGCCATCACCATCAGGCGTCTGTCTGTAGTGTCATAGAATGTGTAAACGGGCCGTCTGTCACCCAGAGCAATATGCTCAAGGTCGGTAGACCATTGCATAGGCCTTTACATTCATGGGTATCGAAGAAGATCGAAATACATATACGTAGGTGGACGTCGCTGGCTTACATGAGCTTCAGTGATCTCTCTTTTAACTTTCCATTGAACATTGGCTCCCTGTTATGTGGCAGAGAGGCTGTTGTCTCTCTAGATTTCCCATCCTAGACATAGCCTGCCGGGGTTAGAATGTGCCACTGGTATTTTTTCATTGGCACATTTTTTTTTTTAAACGCGCAGGGCATACAAAAGCCTATCCAGAAAAAAACAAATCCAAATTATTTTTTTGCATAAAGAATTTGTAGAAAAAGCGATCGTGTTCTAATTATTCCCTACTCCCTAACTCATCACCATGAACCGTGAAGTGGAACCTCCTACCCACTGTCACCATGTGTCAGTTTCCCAAAAATTCATGGGGATTTAGAGTTCAATTACAATTAAAAACAGGGGCTTTATGGGGCCCTGAAGCCTAATTGAGGATGGACGGGTGGGGTTCTATAACCATGTAATGATTATAATTATCATGTTTGCAAGTGTTTCCAAATTATCTGGATGAAAGCCTCCCTTACAGCTCTCCCAATTAACATATTGACGTATTATTGCAGTTCCTGGTATTAACATCAGCCCTTCTCACCCTGTGTCATATAACGCTGTCTGTGATCAATACACTTTTGTTGTTTTCAGAAACAGTCCATGTATACAGAAGCATTATTCTGTTTTCAATTAGTTTTCTGCAGCACCTAACCAAATTCTGGTAATGTCTCAAATCTCTGTTTGCAGTTCATTGATCCAGCAGAAAATTAACAAATAAACAGTATCGTTGGAACGCAACGCATCTGTTTGGATCGCCCTTCGGCGACACTCAAATAACTACAGCTTGTAAATCTCAAAAAAACGGCTGCCTATTTCACACAACTGGAGTGGCTAGTAGTTTGTCTTTATGAAAAGAGCTAGAAAGATGGAGGAGAGAAGACAAGTTGAGCTCTAGTGAGGAATAACGTAGCGGTGGAATGTTGAGTATGATAATGTTTTCACTGGCATTGTATTTAAAATTGATAATTTCAAGACCATGATGTAATCAGGTCGTGCATGTTTAAATTCTGTCACCGTATTAGCCTCTACTACTTCTTCTGGGAGGCTGGTTCGATTATGCAACACACCCTTAGTACATCTAAATCTCTGACCTTAGATTATGACCTCTTGTCTAACATTTTTATATTTACATTCAGCTATTCTACAGTTGTCCATAAAATTAAATCATTCTTCTTCATTCTCGTTGCTTCAATGCCATTGATTGAGTGCGCCCATTGGGTGACTCCTATACTTTGCCCAAGCCTCTGATGTGCTGGGTTCTCTTTCAGAGTCATAACCAAGGGACTTCTCTTGGTAGCTTCCCATCTCGCTAACTGTAATCATAGTATCTCAGTTTTTTCATATATAATAATCAGTTTTATATTTTCACGAGAGAGACAAGACTTTAACATCCCCAAATATTTGGCATTCCATAACCTTAAGTCATCAAGTTACTCTTATGAACTTGACTTGGCTGCTGGAACAGGTGACATTTGTAACATTCTTAAAAATGTCATCTGTTACCGGCATGGATATTTCATTTCTCATTTGGGTTTTTTTTTGAAAAGCTAAAAATATTGGTACGATGTAATAAGAAAGCTAGGCGGTACATCACCATATCAAAATTATTTATCTCCTGTGATCCTTTGGCGGGTTGCTGAGCTTCAGATTTCTGGTTCTGCATGATCTGCTCAGTTATTATGCTGAATAGTTCTCGATTCATTAGGGAGCATATTAAAACCAGAATTTTGAATAAACAGAATTACAAAGTCAAAATATTTCAGCGATACACATTGTTGGAGGCGTCTCCTGTACGTCTCATCGAGATTCTCCCAGCAGAAAGGACACAGAATGCGACACTGTGACCGTGCTGGAGTCAGTTGAGTCATGCTTGGTATCACTGCCAGGAGGTGCCACCGGCTCAGTTTTGCCATCTTGTGCCAGGTGGGGCACAGTCAGAACAGGTACTGCTGCCAGGTCCATGTTATGCAGCCAACAGCTTGTATAAGTGGGAGTACAAATCCGCTCTAAGGTTTTTATGAGTTTGGAAATGATGACATGGATTTTTACGGCTAAAGCCTCGTTTTGACGTGTTCCGGGAGCAAATATACCATCCGTCCATACTAATCATCAATGTGACTCCCAAAACTGAGAGAGGCATCTGCTGAAAGGGGTTTTCCTCAAATAATTTCAAGCTTCCTTTGCTGGCCAAGGAAAGGGAAATTTAATAGGTAGTAAAGGAACAATATGCCCACACAGGCTGAGATAATCTCTCTGTGTGTTCAGGCTGTGAGCTCCCTATCAATCTTCTTTACATTTTTTACAAAGGTTGCAAGCTCATGCATCAGAACATACTGATCTATGCTTTGGACAGCGAAATACATCCAGCTTTGTTTTCCACTGAAAATTGCCATTTAAAAAAAATACTTTAATACTTTCCTTGTAACACAGAATGTCCCTCATTGTGCTGGATTCAATTACCCGAGAATAATTTAGAAAACCAGTTCACCCTATAGACCGCATTATAACATTTTCAGATAAAACATATTACACTTATTGAAGGAAACCGAGTGTAGCCAATTCTTAGTTTCAAATTTTAATAGGAAATAGAAATTTACCAAGACACAAATCAGCTCAAAAATAGTCCTGAGCTGATATGGATTTTCCTCATGGTATTCACTGGTAGATGTTCTTTATACCAACATTAAAATAAAATGTGGTTAGTTTTACCTTTAGCCTGGAACCTGTGGCTACCTCACATCTTGAGTAGATGTCCTCCCTGTTAGTGACATTATTGGACCTCAAGAACACAGTGTTCATTGTGTTCTAGATAAGACACATATCTGTGTAGAGTTAAGTTTTGACTATTTCATAAATATTTTTTTTCTATTCCAAAGACCTGTAGATATACCAAAGTATAAAGCTGGGCGAGTCACATAGCCAAGCTGGGGCACAAAAAGAGAGAAGCGTTCCAAAGAAACAAGGGGAGGAAGGGTTGTATAGGATATTGCTTCTAAACAAACTCAGCCACCATTATAAGAGCTTTGCTCGTTCAGCTTCTTTCCCAGAATTTGCTTCTCAGTAATGCAATTGCATTAAACGTTTTCCTTCACTGATGGTTGAGCTGGTTTGGGAAAAAAACATTATATTTCCTCAAGTTGCACAGTTTGCAGGATCCTCATGGCAACTTGTGGCAAAGCAAAAGGCTGTTCTCTTCAACCCACTAAGGCCACTGGGAGTGATGGACATCAGAGAGCTGTCACACCAGGAATGGCCATGTTGGCTTCAAACACCTAAGTAAATGGTCTACTTTCCCTACTAATTTTGTTCTTAACATCACAGGGAAAGAACTTACATCAAGCCATAGGAAATATACAAATGCTCCGTTCCCATCTCCTAGTCGGCATTACTTAGTTACCACTACCCCCTGCCAACCCACAAGACGTACAATCCATATAAATATTGCAAGTCTTGTTTATCAGTCAGTTATATTCAGAGTCCAGAACTTAGATGCAATCTTACAGATGGATTTGGCCTTCCAGACCTGCCTTCACAACAGCTTTTTGTTTATTAAATTTGTTTCCTGCTTTAGTTAGATAAGGAAATACATCATTCTTTAGCTGCTGGCTTTGAATCTGTGCGCAATAAAATCCAGTTTATGGAGAGAGGATGATTGTCACAAGTCTTTATTGCTAGTAAATGAAATATACATTCCTTATTACTGCCAGTGTATCGCTCAGGCTCCCACTGTTTTGTAACTGTGCTGTCATAGCAGATCCAGAATCAGACATTACAAATAAACAAATGCTGATGTTACCCCTTTTTATGGCCTAGACAGGGACAATCAATAGGGAGTCTTCAAAGGGGACCTTTTAGCAGTAATCCGAGGCTTACAGGGGCAGTAACGCCTATTTGTTTTCCATGCATTAAATACTGAGAGCTTTAGGGATGACTTTCTGATTCTGAGCTTGCTACAGCAAGATGCATGTATGATGTTACATGCGCATGAATAGGCATTAGGGGGGGGGTACTTTGATGCTCCTTTGGAATCCTGCAAGCACCCAACTGTGCCAGTGGCTAATCTTGTCTGAAACAGCACTGATGACCCTTTAACTATGTTCCTAATATATCTTTTATGACTAGGGTCTTCAGAAGCTTTAATGCAGATTTCCATGGACCATGGGGAGTTCTATAATGACCAAACTGGTCACCTAGATAGTCTCCATGCACTATGGTTTATTTCGAGCAAAGAAAACACAATGGATGTTCTGTTAATGCACTTTTATTAAATGTCTTTGGTGTACTGAACATAACATTGCAACCTTCTTATAACTTCTACTGAGATCAGGTTAATGGTGCCTCTAGCTCCAATGAATCCAGTTCAAATATTATAGAATTACAGGTAATGTTAAAAAAAGAAAGCTTTAAGTAAAAATTACTTGGTCTCATTCTATAAGTGGCAATAAAATATATGGAGCTTGGTGACTTCAGTATCAGAGTTTCTTGCAGAAACATTAAAAAAGTACCAAAGCCAAAATCAATGGCTTTCTTAAAAACAGGTTAATTTTCTGTATCATTGTAGATCACTTAAAATTTAATAAGGTTCTAATAAGGCTTACTTGTTTAGCATGCACCAGAGTGCCATTATTGTGTTATCAAAGTGGGGTAGCATCTTAGGTAGTTGTCCAATGGTGGCACGTCCACTTAAAAGGTACTATTTGCTGCAGAAACTCAATTTGTGGTCCACCAATTTGCCACTTTATTTCATATGTGCCCTGTACCTCTGTATTGTCTGTGTATGGAGACTGAGAGGCTTGAATCATACCAAGGTATTTATCAAAGAAAAGAACGGACTGAGTCAGAAATTCGATTTCAAGGTGACCTTAAAGCAGCATTGCCATCTGCTATTTCCTCTTATGAATCACAGCGAAAATTGGCTACCCTTACGGAATAGTTTTCCTTTCTTCCTTAATCTTGTGTCTTTTATTTGATATGAACCTAGTTATTTGTTATGTGCTTTGGAGAGCATAACTGTACAGCTCAGGAACTGCCATTATCGCCTCTTCTTCAAATGGAATGCATTTGCATACTCGGAACCTGTCCATTGAGCGGCGTCTTTATCCAGTGCTCTAAGGACACTGTCAAATTAGAGGTGTTACTTTGTAGGAACATGCAAATCTCTGATTGTTACTTCAATATGTTAAGATTACAGGCTGCCAAGAAACAGCAGATGGAATCTATGACATCGGTAAAAAGGTAGGGGAATAGAATTAAAAAGCTTTTTGACAGGTCTAAGAGCTGAAGGTGAAAAAAAGAAACCCCATCAAAACAAGTAAACTATATGATTTTAGTTAATGAAAGATATACAAATATTTGAGGAGTATTGGAAGGGGTAATGCTGTTTTATTTTAGGATGACATAAAACAATATAGAAACAGCAATAGAGTTTGACGACAGATAAAGAACCATTAAGCTGGTCTAGTCAGCCATTTCTTTTCTGTCCAAAAAAAAGTTCTTGGTTCTTGGCCTCATCTTAGATTCAGGAGCCACATGCATGTTATATTCCCTCACTGTATTAACCTCTACCACTTTCTGGTCTTTGCTGATTGCTTGCGTCAACTCTTGTTATCAAGAATCAAAAAAGAATTGAAAACAAGGGAAAGGGAAAAAAAAACCAAGAAATGTGAACTAGCCAATGCCTTTTGCTACCTATGGGTGAACACCAAAAGACACACACGCTCTAAAAAAATTGGTGTTACCTAATTAGACTACCACCTAATCAGACTGGAGATGTAAAGAAGCCCTGGCAATTTAAGGCAGCCAACAAATGCCATGGTGGATTCACAGCATACTTTACACTTTTGTAGCATATGGCTGCGTGTATCATGAGCGCCAATAAAGGTGCACAGGAGGTCAGGCCATGCTTGATAAGCATAATTGGGAACTCACCCCAGTTTTACCCATCGTCTCTGGATAAAGCTCTGCTCTCCTGGATCTCCAGGTTAGCATCTTCTTTTCTTGGTCATTGTAGAAACCTTTGGCCATCTCCACTGCCCACCCAAAGAAGGCTGTCTTGGCCTAACCTCGCCACCCCTACTCATAACTAGTCCCAGAAGACGAAGAGCTCTGGTTAGTTTACCTTGGGATGTTCCCAGGTACTGATGAAGATATTCTTGAAATAATGTATTCCGAAAATTTAAAATTAAAACATATTTCAAAAATGTCTAAACAGTTTGAAAAGTTATTTCACCACATCTCAATTTTTTTGTGCCACTTTGGTGAATTTTACATTTAGACAGCGCGCCCATTATAGATTTTTGCTGTGTTTTAGGCATATTATCTCATTCCCCATACTCAGAAATACTGATTTGTGCAATATGTGGATAATCAGAGCCTTTTGCTAGATATATCCGGTTTTATCTATGTTATAATACACAAGTTGCTTGTTTTATGCATAGATTTGTGTACCACATAGTAACCATGACATATACATAGTCAGCTGGGGATATGTGTAATCATATAAGAGAGGAGAAATTCAATAAACCCAACATCCCTTATCAATTCCCTCTCTTCTGCGCGCTGTTGGCGATAGAACATTTTGTACCTTTCTCTTCTATATCATCAGCTATTTAGACGCAGTATTTTACATATCGTCATCAATTACTCCTGTCCTGAACTGAGAAAACTATGTTCTATCTCTCTGCAGTCCCTGACAAATAATCGGCTGTCATGTTTGGAGCCTTTTACAGTCAAAAACAATAAGGCAAAGCAATGTGACGATGAATTATCTGCAGTACAGGAGAGGAGGCTCTGTTTACAGTTCCCCTGCACCCAGTAGTGTCATTCACAACAAGGATGTTCAACCTTCTTTTTTTCTAAACTCTGTTATCTATACGTTTGTGGAAAAAAAAACTAAAAGCCTAAAATACCATTAATTTTAAAAGTCAGACAATAAACATAGCACTGATTCTTGACATTTCCAGTGTTCCAAACAGTTAAAACAAACCTACGTTCCGTTGGAAGTGTTGGAAACTTGGTTATCTCTATGGTTCGGACACAAGGACTGTGTGATTGTATGAGATAGCCCTAAAGTAGTAGTATCTCCTACGTTTCAAAGTCGGTGGTGCATGAAGATGGACCCACTAACTACAAAAATAGTGGCTGGCATTGGCTTCCTTTTAAACAAGCCCCTTGACTTGATAAGAGGGGCATCGTATACACCTTCCCACATGGTATGGAGTATGGGTGGGCTTTAATGGTTCAAGGGACATTAAAGGAATTTGGGAGGTCCCTCCAGTTTTTCTTACCTCAATGTTCCCTGAACAAGGTTTTTTTCCCGTCAGTGTCACAGTGGCAGCGCTGGTCAGTGTAAAGTGGGGTGGAATAACGGTGGAATAATGGTTGATTAATAGGAAATAGTGTGTTTTTGGCTTGGTTGGTGGTTTCGAGCTGGTCTGTGGCTCAGAACCTGGTGTGGGAAAGGTGCGGCTCAATAGGCTCCTTCCCGATTGGTTTTGTTGTGGGGGTTAATGGTGATGTTATATGTATGGGAAGGGTGGTGTCATTGTCAGATGGGGTGAATAGAAAACAATGGGGGAAATCTGGCAATGACTTTATTGTGTTAATAATTTGTCATTGGTTTGTTTCCCATACATATTAAACCTGTGGCCCAATTTTTACCCAAACAGTCTGTGTCCGTGTGGTCATTTGGTTGGGGGGTATGGTGTTAGAAATCCAGGCCCACGAAATCAACAATTCCTCTGTCAGTTGCACGCAGCTCAGCGTATGTTATTTAGCGGCTGATGGCCTTAAAGTGCCAGGGCCACTTTTCATTCCTCACCCGGCCTTGGTGTGCGGTAATATCAGCCCTTCCACCTTCCGTCCTTGCATTTCTGGAGGTATTATGTTCTACGATGAGTATTACAGTCAACTTGAGGAACTAAAATACCAAACGCAATGTTTTTTTTGTTTGGTTTATAATTAACAGGTAGCTTTTTTTAACCAATCTGTCAGATATTCCACTTCCCACCACATGAAGACAATGTCTTAGGTAATATAACAAGGCAAGCAGTAGTCAATGCACTAATTTACGGTTGCGCGGCTGTCCAGAATATGCAGTGCGTTCTCTGCCTTCTCTGCCATGTAGGTCTGTGGTGTGCATAATAAAATACCCTTCATACGAATTTTACTTATTACAGTTGTGAGCAAGAGATGTTTATTTTTCAGCGCTGAACATGGTCTCATTCAGTTCTCCACAGGCCGTTAGCTGAGCTCGATACACCTGCTTGGCAAGTTTGATTTAGTTTAATAGCTTTGTCCGGGAGGAAGACTGCTTTGAATAAGAGGCTGCAATCAAACTTTATTTCCAGAGATGGAAATACCCTTAAACCTAACAGAATATAATCAGGGAATTAAATAATAGACTAGGAAACATTAGCACCAGCAGCAGGGTAGCACGGGATATTAAGCTAGGCCAGAGCCAGAACGTCAGGTTTCACTGTTATTTTTCTCTCCCGATCGTTGTGGTTAAATTAGAAGAAACACCAGGATAGTATTATTTTTTGGAGCATGATCGAAACGGCCAATGGTAAATTATAATCTCCAGAAAATGGGAATCCAACCCCATATGCAAATGTTTTTCCCACATCATTTGCATACGATACTAACTTGATGACGTCACGGCTGTTAAGATAAAAAAAGCTATTTTTCGTTATCTGTATTTTAGCCACTATATATATTCCAATACTAGTTTTGAACGCTATACAAACATGTGACAAGAAAGATGTGAAACAGATGTTTCTAGTATCTGCTCCAGCTTTCTTGACTCATGAATAATATATTCTGACCTCAAAATGCATAGCCTGGCCAGCGGCAAGAAGCTAACTTTTCTTTGTATTTGTGTTTCTCGTGTTTCTGGTCTGTTTCCCGGGGGACAGTACACATCTCAATGCCACTTTCCAAAGGCTCAACAAGTTGTATGTAAGAACGCCATTCCCAGCAGCCTTAATACTCCTTGGAAACCTGAATTTTCTTAATCCCTGCTGACTTTTATATTTCATATATAGCATGACTTCATCCTTATCGCTTCTCGGCCTTCTGGTAAGGTCAAGTGAATACCTGTGGGAGAGAGAAAGCTTGGTCCTCTGGCCTTAAGGCCGGGATCTACGTCACTGAGCCTGAGGTGTTATAATGTCCCCTGGCATGGATCCGCACTATATTAACCAGGATCCCTTCGCTTGATGCACTTTTTCTCTTACTCGTACTTAAAATGTTTAACTTACCAGCCATCTGACCACCACTCCCCCTTAAAGACTTCAGTTGAAGACCTTAGTGGGTCTCCTCCAAGGTAAGAACCTAGAACATACCCCTTTGGGGAGTGCAGTCCCAGAAGATGAAGATTGGGGACTTGGCTTCCACTTTGGCCCTACCACTTTTGGATGAGTGATCATCCTGCTTTTTTTTCACAGGCACACAGGAGTAGAGGACAAAGATCATGATTCCTTGGGCTCTAAAAAAAATAAATAATAAAAAAAAGACTTAATCCTTACCTTAGGCCATAGTTTATTAAGATATGCCTGACAAACCACGTGAGCATAAAAATGTAGCATGAGGCCTGTCATATTCGGCTGTTGGCTGTGCTGGTGTCATTAGATGACCACAGACCTTATTGTGCCAGGTCCAGGTTTCTCCAGCCATGACAATCAGTCTGCACCCTCAATCTCCAGCTTCAGTGGAAATGTATCTTTCTGCTCTGTTCATAATAGGCATTTTTAACAGGCTGAGGCAGATGAATGCTGGTGTGTTCTATGCTTACAACATGACAGTCTGTAGCAAATTGCTGACAAATACTGCTTTAGAGCCTCACAGGAATAAACACTAAAGAGATTTGGTACCTCCAGATTAGCGAGTTTAAAAAAGGTTTAGAATGCCTCTGTTGAGGTCAATTGTAGTGTTCTTTTTAATTAGCACACCGGTCTGCATGAACATTGGAATGACATCACAGGTTTGTTTGGCACCAGGTGGACGTTGGCATTTCCATGTTGAAGCTGTTTCAATGTTATGAGCTTTGTTGAGATTTCATTTTGCCGAGCCTCCTACAGAGACTCGCGGGCTCCATAACTGATTACTGGGATTTGTAACACATATTTTTATGAAAAAAAATCACAATTGGATCAGGACAAGGATTTTATTGTCTTCACATTGATCCATATGATCACTAAATAACCAATGATCATGAGAAACAATTTAGCAGTATAACAGATAACAAAGGTTCTACGTAATGGGTAACTGTAGTAATACAGTGTTTATTTTGTTGGTAAACAAAAGTTTATGGACATCATCATCTTGTGTATAAACCACTCAATGATGAGTGGACTATTTAATCTCCTAATCTAGAACATCTGAACAATATGAGATATGACCCTCACCACCTGCCTATTACCATTCTATATACGCGATTACTTTCTTATTAATGCTAACCGACGATCCTCAACCTGCTGTTGTTATCCACTTCCATTTCTTGTTGCTGGAAACTGAATTAGAATGAGAATGCCAACCTCAAGATTGCCATTGATTTTCTATTAAGATAGTGCTGGCACTGAATGGGTTACCAGAACGAGGAGAGAAATTGATCTGAATCTGCAAAGCCAATAATTTCCCAGCGGGAGGTAATTATTTCTCGACAGGTGTATACTTTTGTCATTCTAACTGCTAATGTTCCCGCTGCCCTCAAGAAATTGCCTATTTGCCTTTTGGATAGAATTGCTAGCTGTCCTTGGAGGGTATTCTTTTTAACGCTCTGCCTAGGGAGTCATAGGTTATTGCTTTAGACCTATAAGACCCAAAAGGGCTACCTGCCCCATCATGGAGGAACAAGGCGCAGTGCCTCATGTAAATGGGAAAAGGGTCATGTACCTTTAATTTAAAGTTCCAGCTTTGTCGCTGTTGTTGAACCCGACTCTCATGATCATCAGCCAGCATTTGGCTTCTGCGCCGGGTGACTGTCGAGCGTAAGAATTACTGTTTGTCTTTGTAATTTAGATCTCAATTTCACTCCCAGCAACAACTGGCCTCTGGGAGCCATATCGGCATGTATACATATTATGTTTTATAGCGCACCAACAATCGTTTACATTATGGTATAGTGGAGGGGCGGCGAATAAACATATTGTAATTGTATGCAGACTTTCAAGGTCCTCTAACTATACAAATAAATAACAGATTTATCATCTCGGGACAAGGACCTCGGTTGCTTTTTTTTTATCTCCGCAAGCCACTAGGGGTAAATGAATAATCACAGATATTGTGTAGTTCTAGTCCTAGAGGTACAAGTGCTTCTCCTTTTGTCCATTTCAGTATTGCTATTATTGCCAATTGGCTATATATGTACATTAATTTATGTTCATTAAAGCTCTCGTTAAAGTTTTGGGTTTTTTTGTGTCCTTTGAGCTTCCCATTGTACCTTGTGTTCCCATTTGTATTTTTTTCCCCTTTTCTAGATTTTTTTTATCCGTTTAATGCCTTATTCACTTAACAAAACAATTGGATTAGTGTTCTTCTGCTGTGCAGAATAATCCATGCTGAACAGCCATCTTTCTACAAAGGGTTTAGCGTACCTTTAGTGATTTGTGATACATTTTAACGCACCAACAATATTGGATTTTAAATTATTCCAATGTAGGTTCTCTGGGGACGTCAGCAGTCTCTTTATATGAAATTGGAAAGTAACCACCTGCCTAAATGATTGTATACTCTCTTTAATTCAGCAGTGTGTTGGTCCACTCGAGAATTTTTTATTTAAGGATATGTTGAGAAGACTACTAATATAGCAAATAAAAATATAAACAGTTCACCAAACATATTGAATTTGCCCGTTATCTGTCGTATGACAGAAAAATTAGTCGCAAATTGACATTTTAACCCATCCAATGACCAAAGAGCCATCAAACACTTTGCTGTTATAGAACAGAGGTTAAGCATAAGACAGGGAAAGATGAAGTCGGCAGGGAACCTTCAAACAGAGTCTAGATTGCATTAGCATAAATTAGCCATGGCTAAGTATGCCCAGTGTCAAAGTTGGATAAATATGAGAGGTGTGAAGTGCTGTCAGCCTGTAATATTCTTACTTTCCTTAAAAAAAAAAATAAAGTGAGATCTATTCATTTATCATCTTGAGTTTAATCAAATCTGTCCCAAATCTTACATTTTACAGGTCGGTACAGTAAATAAACCTTTGTAGTGGTGTTTATCAAAGAAAATAAGCAATTTAGATGTATTGGAAAGCCACCTTATATGTGTTCTATTAAAGCAGCCATCTTAATCTACTGTTTTTAGGATCTGGATGATTATTCCTCACCATTATTTCCGCCATATTGTTACATTTTTCACTGTCTAGGTTAGTCAATCGATCAATTGTTAAACTAAGTATTTTCTGAGCTGTTGTACTGGCTGAAAATCAAGAAGAACAAGCTCTAGCTATAGGTTTTGGTAAATTCATTTCGTTATGATAAAACATTTGAGCGTTCCCCTTTAAAATAGTGTAAAATGAAATGGGCCTTCTAAATAGCACTACAAGAAGCTCCCATTACTTCATTACCTGCTATTCATTACCTACTTGGTCTCATAAATGAACCTTTCTTTCTGTCTAGATTCCTCAGATCAGTTATGGTTCTACTGCTCCTGAATTGAGCGATGACCGAAGATATGACTTCTTCTCCAGAGTGGTACCTCCAGATTCATTCCAGGCTCAGGCCATGGTGGACATTGTAAAAGCATTGGGATGGAGCTACGTGTCTACGCTGGCATCAGAAGGCAGCTACGGAGAGAAAGGAGTGGAATCATTTATGCAGATATCACGGGAAGAAGGTAAGAACAAGAGATGCATCCTTATTCCTCATGCCACTATTGGCATGGAGACAAAGTGAGGTCATCTACGCTAAGTTTGAGTCAAATTTGCTTGGCTAATGTTACTACAAGAGATTTATACATTGATGCTGCAGAACTACTCTATATGCAAATGTTATGTATTGCCTGTTAATGGTAGAATTTACGACAAAGCTTAAATGCAAGTCAAGAAGCTACACATCTAAGACCTAGAGCACACAAAAAAACCTGCCTCCCCTGTGGATGCTTGACATTTTCACACATGTTGTAAGAATTTATCTAGCTGTTATCATCTGTATAATTTTGACCGATTGTCAACCTGATCTCCCACCAAATGGCCAGGCAATATTCTTGTCCAGAATACTGTAACACTAACTAAATGGATGCCTAAAGTATCCAGCTGAGCTAAAAGGGTCCTTAAAAACCTTGCTGCATGCAATACCAAATCCTACTTGTCCTCTCTGCTGCTCTCCGGAATAAATGTAATTATATTATAAATATAAAATATTAAGGCCTGATAAATGAAACTGCTCACCCTTATCTACAGAGAACATAACAACACAGTGCCCCCATCTCTCTGCTATTTTTTCCATGTACTCTAATGATGACCCACTTTGCTGTGCCTACGACTCATTACCTCTTCTTCGTACTGACATATCCAGTCTTTCACACATTCTGTACCTATTATCTTCTATCGGCTTCTTCGATTAGATCCTACACTACTTATTCTAACTTTAAAAGCACACTAAAAAAGTACATGTTTAGAGGAGAATACAGTCTGAATCCACCTGAATTCTGAAAAGAAGCCATCTTCTCTACCCACCATTGAGCTCTCCAGGCCTTCTCCTTCTGTCTCATTCCCCATCCTCCTAAAAGATCATAAACTCAAGAGGTCTCTTCTCCCCTCCTGTATCAATATGTCTTAAAGTCTGGCAATGTTATTGTCATTTTTATATATATTGTCAATTATACTGTTGATTTCCAGTCTTCCTAATCTAATAGCGTGATAGAATCTGCGGGTGTTCTATAAATAAAATGTAACATAGGAACATAAAATTTGACAGCAGATGAACCATTTGGCCCATCTGGACTGCCTATTTTTCCAGGTGTAAGGACTCAGACCTTAATCAGTCCTTGGTCTTGGTCAGATAGTCTTGGTGGATAGTCGTGTTTAAGTTCCTTTACTGTATTAGCCTCAACCACTTCTGTGATTGAAAATAATGTAACAAAATGTTTTTCATAATGTTCTATGCAGTTAGACAAGGACCAGGGGGTGCAGCCAAAATAGCTGATGTTCAGTCCATCCTCTTACTACATATTTTTCAGGTTGGACATCTCACCTTAGGGAAAACTCTGACCGTAGCAGATGATGGGTTATCACTACGCTGTCAGGGCAAAGGAATAATGAGGCATATCCCTGCTGCATAGTGATCTCCAGCGAGCGTGGTGCTTACAATAAATACAGAGCTAACCTTATCCTCCAGGTATAAGTCCGAATAGAAGCTGGGGGCATGTTACGGCTCGTTTCCCACTTCTTAGACCATCAGCTAGCCCTGATGCTAAAGAAAACACATTGTGTGTAATTATTTTGCCTGCAAAGTCTCAGTGATGCACAAACAGAGCAGTAGCTTTCTCTTCCTTGTTAATAATGTAACAGACCATGTCTATCTGCCTGCAGCAAAACCGCCAATGAGCCTCTGGTCGAAGTGATTTCAAAAATCCTGGCTTATCCTTTGTACCCAGCATATCATACCAGGGAATCGTACGTTCCTACAGCCTTGCAGCGAGTCTACGGTTTGGTAGAGGATGTTAATATCTAACTACCTCTGCTAAACTGTATCGATCATATGACGTTGGATAAAAGCAGATGTTTAACGAGGCTGAATTTTACTTTTATAAATCCAATGCAGGGCTTTCACGTATTGACTGCAGAAAGTGGCATGTTTTGTTCTTTTTTGTGAAATTTGGATATGGAACTCAACAATGACCGTAAAACCGTAAGACAGGTTTTCATATTAGCTGTGATCGCTTTGTATTCATTTAGAGAAATCTGTCATAGGATTAAGCCATTGGCTTTTGGGAACAATATGTAATGTCAGTAGTTCTAAGGTGAAACGGTGTGCTTGAAGGTGTATGTGATATTTTTCGTGGGTGTCAGTTCTTGTGAACAGCCTGTAGTTTCTTCAGACTTCACAGCTCTCTAGCATCAACTCTCGTAGTCTGACTTTGGATCAAATGGCGTGGTTCTCTTATCCAGTCATGTCAGAATTGCTGGAAATAAGGCCATGTTTTGCAGCCTCTTCAGCAATACGCGGTTTCCGTATTTGTGTGATGATGACACACGGTATGTTACGTTTGATGTAATCACTGCAGTGTTCTACACTCCAGGAAGCTTCCAGGCTTCATGAGGACAAAGCTTGGAGAGTGCCATGGGCAGGTGAGTACGCATGTTAAACACAATTACATAGACTTAATAGTAAGGGTTTTTTAGGTGTTTTACTTGCAACTCCACATACAGCCACTAGGGCGCATTGCATATTATAGATTACTGGCCACATTGTTTTGGGTCCCTTCGTTACTGGGCAGCTTGGCTGATGTTGGACCTCTAGACTGAATGTTGCCTGTATGGCACCTTTTAAGCTACATGGATTTTAAAAAGCTTTTAAATGTGCAGCCAGTCAGGAATGAAAAGATCAGTTTTATGTTGCAGGTGCAAATCCATGGAAATATCTTAAACATTGCCATACGGTGTGTTAAAAAATGGTAACAACATATGGAACACTTCTTCTCTTGTTCTTCTGTCTTTTTTGTCCGCTTTTCCCTGGTATCAGCTCTGTTGACCACACCTTTTTATTACGCTTCTGGATAAGGGAGAGGCGAACGAAGAAAGGAGATAGAAGAAAGGAGATAGAAGAAAGGAGATAGGAGAGTAAAAAGAAAGAGAAGCAGCGGAACTGTGGTGAAGGAGATAGGTATATGGAAGCCAGATGCTACTCTAGCATTCAGAGTGTCCGGGTGTGGTATACCCTGTGCACCCGCCTAGGTATGGCTCTGCATCCGCATATGCACTGGTATATTTTGCCTTCTCCCCGCTCTCTGTTTGCATTGCTGGTGTTTTACTTATGCCGGCTCCAAAGGTTTGGTTACTGGCTGTGCTGGTAAAACACCAGCTGGGTGTCAACCTTACATATAATACCTAGGGATTTCAGTTAAAGGGGAAAGATTGGGAGAGAGATTCAATTATGCTTATTATGGTGGTAAAAGCATATGACAGCAGCAACGCGAATGAATGAAGCTACGTGGGAGAACTGTATAAGTGGGTGAAGTCAGGAGGAATGAATTTGAGATGTTACATAGAGCAGTGTTTGTCAATCATATCATTGCACACATACATGGTTGAATTTATACAGTATCCCCATCCAAGCAAAAGTGGAATAATCATTAGTTTAGTCAATTAAGCTCATTTATCGGATAGGAAAAATATTCAAAGCATGTTCTTTTAGCAGCTTGAAAAAAAAGGTCTGCTAAGCACTGTATTGGAGAATCATAACAATAGGAAATACCCTTTTATAATTAAAACATTTATACGGTTTATCAGAATACAGAAATACGAGTCTCGCAGCTGCAGCTAATATAACAATATAGAAAATTGGTACTTATTTTTGTTTGGTTGATACATTTTCTTGAATTTGATTCTTTCTGTACATAGTTTTTAAACCCCATTTAAGTAACAGGCCTAATAGGGAGTTGTGCCAAAGGGTAATTCATATTACCGTCTGGAGCTATTGAATTTGTGGGATCAGCCATGAGCTATAGCAAGCCATGTATGCATTTTTACCAAGCAGGGCCCTAATTTGTTGCACTTCATAGGACCCCATGGAATCGTATCCAAGCTCTTACTCAAACACATGGGTTTCTTTAAAGGGAACATGGCCCTATAATTCAATAATTGCCTCTATTAATGTATAATCTTTATACAGCAGCTAGAAAAAGTAGCAAAGAACTGCATTCATTGTCTAATCCTCTACATTCTACAAGTCCACTGCTGAGATGAGTTATGGTCGGATTTGGCTTTCTCTCAAGGCTGTGTTATTTGTCACTTGGAGTCTGTCCTTCTTGGCATGTCCCAGGGGAGCCGTAAGAGAAAGTCCACCTTCCACTCAATCATACAGGCGCTTGTTAGTGGTTATTATTAATCAATTGTGCCTGCTGGTGCTGAGAGAATTAGTTTATGGCCCTTCAGAGCTCCTGGTCGCTGACCTTGCAAGTTGTAAAACTCCTCCAGTGACACTTGCATGTTTGATTCTTTCATTGTTCTTTCTGTGTCAGTGACCCGTTTGGGCTGTGGGGATTCTATTATCATCCATTCTTAAGGCAGCTACAAGCAGCAAAAAATGATTCCATTAACCCTTTAATGCAAATACAGTATGCGCTTCCCATACCTTCTCTAACCCCATAAGCAGAGTCAAATGCACGCCATCTGGCACCCAAACAGTTACAGTAGCTGTAATTCTGAAATGTTTGACCTACAGGTCCATAGCTTTTGGCTTTTGGGTCCCAGGTGGATAAAAAAGCAGTGGCGTCAGACTCAATCCACTAAGACCATAATCTTCTGGAAGTTCAGAGATTTCTCAAATAAACAGATACATGAACAATTAACAGTTATGTATCACTAGTAGTAGTTAGCATTATATTTGTAGCCCAATGGACGTCAGTTGGACAACCCTGTCCTATGTCAACGAAATGCCCCCACCTTTATCCTGCCCAGATAAGCACAGGTTTTCCTACAATTTGTGTTGGGTTTCTTCTATGGCGCTCATGGGTACATTTTTCTATGGGTTACATCAGGGGTGTCCAACCTGCGGCCCTCCAGCTGCTGTAGGACTACATCTCCCATAATGTTCTTTCAGCTAAGGGGCTAGCAGAGGAGCATGGGCTAAGCTGAACTTATGTCCACCTATACTCTGCTACTCCCTTGCAGGTCTATACATTTTTCTTTACTATGGGTTCTTCTTGGTCTACTTGTCTTAATTGCCAAAAAAAAAAACCAGTTGGTAGCAGATGCTCTTTAAAGTTAAGTAGCGTATTTTTGTAGCAATAGACTCTGTGACTTTATAACTGGTTCAGAAGACATGAGACGGAACGTGATTTTGTAGTGTGTCCTAAGTAAAAAATTTGTTTCGCAATAAGTGAACGGAAACCTCCATATGACATGCTATAAATTGTATAAGTGCTTTATTGAATATTTATTTTAGTTGACAGGTCTCTGTGAATGTTTAAGCGTGCAGCTGTAATTTCCAGAAACCACATAAAATCCCTGCTTGAACAGAGATGTGTCGGTGCCATATCTCTGCTTATCATAGCTAAAGAGAAATACCTCTTTGTTAGTAACTATGGATGACTGGTTTTCTGCAAAACCTGTTAATCCTTGATAAATAAGAGTATAATGCTATTTGTTTTGCATATAAGAAGAGTCTAACATGAACTAGAACAGAAAAAAAAGCAATACAATTGGAAACATATTGTTCTGAACCATTTGCTATTATAGAGCTATGCAGATTCCTTGGATCCAGGTTTCGTGGGGTTAACGCTGTTTGAAATTTCTTCTCAGCTACTGAAAAAACCTCAAAAGCAAAAGCAGACACTTCCGCCTCCTCTCCGAAGCACCTTCACACACCGCACCTCCGCGTGCTATTATATAACCGTCGTTAATTGGCCCATATTAGGGCCGCTTGGGATCAGCCACACACAGATACGTTGTATTTCTGGCACAGGAAGTGACATAGAGTACATGCACACACATTAATTCACATGAATGCTTGCATGTTAACTCTTTTTAGCAATGTATCATTCCTGGGAAGCTTATTCATGTAATTCACCTACTTTTTTCAGGGACGAAAGCAAACACAGTTAAGGAATGCTGTTCATTCGCCTTCCAGGTGCCGTTACCCACCAAAAACCTAAATGCCCATGCAGAGGCTTTGACAGAGCGGCCCCGTGGACAGTTAGGGAATAGAGATATGAATGCTGGCCTAGGCTGATAGCCAAGGGCATGCCAGTAGTTAAGGGATTTGGGTGCAACAATGTTGTGGCAGGGGTATAGTGATGAAAGGGATTGTTCTCCCTTCTTCCTGATTCTGTGTGATTCATCTTGTACTTACACAGCAGTGGAGATGTCCCCCCCTTTGCCAGTGTGTATTCATTTGTAGAGTGGAGGCTTGGGGAGGCAGGTCCAGCGGGGGGCTTACTGACTCTTGGTTATCGGGGTAGGAACCACCTGTTGGGGTCCACGGCTCAGCAGCTGGTGAGTTGTTTATAGTTATTGTTCACGTTGTTGCTGGTATGGGGTTTGTGATAAAGCTGTGGCCGATGCCCTTACCCACATTAAGGTCTCATGATTCATTTTGGAAATGGTCTTATTTTTATCAAGATCAATCCCTATGCAGTCAAGTGCTTTCATGCATTCTGTCATAGGGACTGCATTTGGGATCATGCCCATTGATTTTAAGCACACTTACCTGTTGGATAGGCAATCATGGCAGATCAGTGACTTGCGAGGGTCAAGTAACTGCAGAGTATTTGTCATGGTGTGAAGAGAGACTGAAGAGGACCTTCTTTTATCTATTTGTCACGAAGGTCCAACCCCAGTGTGCTTCTCCAAGTTACATAGCAAATAGTTAAACCGGTGAGGGTTTCTTATGTATTTTTATTAAAACATTCTATGTCCATCACACATAGCACCTCATTGAAATGGAAACTACAATTGTTTTCAGCCCTTTGCTGTGTCTAGATTTAATTTTTAGTTTTTGCCTTTTTCTCATTTTACCGCAGGGGAGGACTGGCAAAGCCAGGGACAAAAACAGCCAAATGGCCTACTGGTCCCCCAACACTCTATATCACAACCCTCCCCATTTAACATCTGTTTGTCCTCACACTCATTCTCTCACGCACATTCTCACTCATCTCATTTCCACATATTTTCTCCCTCACCAACCACAATCAATCACAGTTTACCTTACTGGAGCCACCTCTCTACTACTCTGTGGCCATGTAATATTGCATTATGTTACCCTTTTTTGGCCAGCCTGCCCCTGCTATATCATAAGCTTTATACTAATGTTAGAGACCCAGATTCATTACTCTTTGATGTTTGAAATGTGACTCGAGCTGGTATCCAAACCCCAAGTTTATTTCTCGTTCAAAAAATCGACCCCTTTCTTCTGTTCTCGCTGAATGCTCTTCCTCTGTGGATAGGTCTGTGTCTAGACGCTCTGTCTGTTTACTAATTAGGACTGTGTCTGTCTTTCCTTGATGGATCTGATTTAAGCAACAGATTATCCTATTTCTGTATTTTCTGTTTATATCGTTTTTTTCTAATATGAATGTATATTATTTTGTTCTTTTTTTGAGACACATCCTGTTGTCCAGTGCATTATAGAATGTTGTCCACCAAAATACAGACAACTAATGTATATTGTAGCACTTTTTTTTAGTTTTTGAAGGATTGCTCTTCCATGGCAGTGTAAACATTCACGATCTGGAGTTCAGAACCACAATGGATGGACAGAAAAAGCAACACAGTGTTCCTTGTAGGTCAGAATGCACAGCTGCACCGATTCCCTTAAGTCAGCAGTTGTTACCCCCCATCACGTCCAAAGATGCTACTGAGTGCAATCCTAAAATAACTTCTGTAATGAATCATTTCTTGGCCAAGCACCATGAAAACTTATTTTTGTAATCAATTATCCCCAATCACTATTGAATACCAGTGCACCTAATTGAATTTTGAATGCTTTTAGCAATTATTCTGTCAAAGACTCCATGCAGATCTGTCATTAAGTATGGACAAAAGAAGTAGCCCTACATAGGGCTTAGGAATCTCCCAGGGCCCAAGAGAAACTAGCCTTTGTTCCTGATTAAGGAAAATCGAGAGCAGCTTGAAGAGCTTGAGAATTGAGGTAAAAGAAGGGATGCCCTATTCGAGGACTGTCTCGTTAACTTTGAGTATGACTCTTAATATGAATTATTGCTTATATCATGGAGCTCCACTTGAGGAAAACCAAAGTAGACCAAGATACAGCATGTTGGTGGCAGCAAAAGCGTCACAGTTCACTCTGAAAGGTGTTCATCCACAACCAAGGGTATGTCACGACCTTCCTAGTACTGGCACTTACCGCGGAAGTTATTCCACCTGGAATACTACGACCCAAGGAGGAGCCCCTGGCAGCAGCACCCCAGGATTTAGATGATCCCAACAGCAAGGAGGCCAGAAGGTAGGTATAGGTAGAAGATACGGAGTTGATAGTACAAGGAGCAAGACTTAGCAAAGACTGGAACGCCGAGGCAGGATACGGACACAGGAACACACAAAGCCGTGAACGAGATCCAGAGAGGGAAGTCAGGTAAGCCGTGGTCGAGATCCAAAGAGGGTAGTCAGACAATCCGTGGTCGAGATCCAAAGTGGGTAGTCAG